>CAWUHX010000019.1:796277-973867 GCA_963922205.1 Romanomermis culicivorax
TGAGAGTTTTCCAATCTTCAACTTGCATCACAATTTTTTGAAATTTCTTTCTTATAGTTATTTCTGGTTATTTTGCACGGGAAATCCGATGGACATATTGGTTTTTCTTAAATTTTTTATTTTTTTGGCGTATTTCAGCAAAATGGTAAAAATGCTTGTTTTTAACTCAAAATGTGATAATTTCCGAAAGGGATCCAAATTATTGTTTCTTTGTTGGGTTAACGAAAACCAAATGACAAATATCCTCAAATACCATTAAGTCTTATGGACCCAGTTTTGCTCCGTGGAAATCTCATCAAATTTATGAGAAATTTCATTTTCGTAATGATGGGTAACTCATTTTGTAAAAGTGAACAGTCGTAAATTATGAAAAACCGTCACTGGTAACACTCTTAACCCATGGGCCCATACTCATAAACTTTATTTTTTGATGAAAGCCACTCCTAGCACTCCTAGACTCGTAATTTCTTGCTCGAAGATTCTGATTTTTGGGGAGATAGTCATTCATAGTTCTCTTCAGATGGGACTCGTAACATTTGTCGTGAAACCATGCCCAGTAGGACATCAGGGACACCTTTCCTTTTCAGGTTGGGAATACTGTCCTGATCCTAATTTCAGGATTACAAATTGCGTCAGGATCCAAAATTTAGGGAACGAGCTTTTCTGACTCAAGAAAGGCCATCTTATTAAGGATCAGGTATACATGGGTATAGAATCAAATTGAGTCTCGTCAAATGTTTTAATCTCTGGATCAGTAAGCTGGAACATTCTGGGTCTTGGCATCCACAAATATTCAATGATTAAGGTAATATGTGACATCATGCTTTCTGCAAGCTAGTCAGTCTCCTCAGCATTTTAGAACATCATGGTACTTATCATAGGACATTCCACATGTCTCCAAAGCATCTTCTTTGCGTTCTGTGTGTATGTCAATTTATTTATTCCATAATCGCTTAAATTTTCCTCTATGACATCAATCATAATCTACATATGCATCATGAGTGCTTTGCAATGTGCCTTTTTATATACAGTAGAGTCAAGAGCGGACCGTTACTACAGACAATTGTGTCAATCATCAAAAGACGTCAGACACTTTTTTTAATTTGATTATTTTCAATTCAGTTCAAAATTTTATTTCGGGATAAAAGTGCCCATTAACGTCATTCCTGCTGAAAATAGCGGAATCTTTCACAATCCACAAGGGCATGCGAACGATGTTGCCTTGGAAGTATTTGATGGCTTCTGAGAGGTTATAGCTCCCGATAAAAATTTTTGTTGCATGTCAGGACTGTTAATGAGAATTTCCATCCGACCATGTGTGTTAATCACTTTATCAATGTGTTAATCACTTCAACATTACTATGCTTTATATTATCTGTAGATTCCATATCTTGGGACAAGTGTGAGTCTTCTATATTTATCATTTGTCTGCACTATACGGAGCACAAGAACAATATTTTCTCTTCAAACTTTGTAGTTTTTGAAGAAGTTGACTGAAAATAGGAGACAGCATCAACCACTAGCATATTACCATCTTCAGCAATGTATTATTTTTGACACACAAGATTTTTCCATCTAGACACCTGCTATATCCTGTTCAATGATGGTACTGGTATGCTTTGTAGTCATGATTCCGTTCCAATTTTCTGTTCATTCCTGTGGAAAGGAGAGGCAAATTACGCAATTGGATGTGAAGACTCCTACGGAAAACGGGCAAATCTTGCGGAATGGGCGCAGTTTCGAGCTGTTTCTGACTTCATTATAGAGGAATTAAACGAAAAATCCTGTGAATTCCAGCCATGCTTACGGTTAAAAACTTTGAACTTGGATGAATCTTATTGCCTCGATATATCCGACTCATTGAGAAATCAGCCTTCTTTCACTCTGTGTGAATCAATGAATGAAAATCAAAAGTGGACGATAACTGCAATTGGTGAGCCAGTGTTTTCAATTACATTATTCATGGTTAGTTGAGAAACTATCTTATCTGAAAATCAAGCACAAAGTAGTTCTACACATGGAGCAGGACAGGGGTATTTATTTTACACATTACTGTATCACAAACCTTGATCTTTCACAAATTTCTGCTGTTTCATGGTATGAGCATGATGTTCAAAAGATTAGAACATATATTAGGCCATAGTCAAGCCTTCATCATCATATATGTAGAAGACAATGTCACAAAGGTAAAGATTAAACACATCAGTTCTACAAAGTGGTTAACAAGGTAGCATCTGTTGGTAAAGAAAGTTTCTAGAACTTCACAACATCGCTGATTGCATGGCCTAGAAAAAATTTCCGAATATTTATTCTTGCATATGTGTCTTGGCAACTGGTCATGCCATGATTTTGAGATTTTTGTATACCCCAAACTGTGAAGAGGGCGATTCATTTGTAAGTTTTTGTATAAAAATTATATGATCAAACTGCATCAGCTTCATTGAGTCGAATTAATCAGTGATTAATTTGAGTAATATTAGGGAACCCTGAATTGGTGAGCTAGGGCCTTCCAAGTTTCAGCATCTGAAGACCTTGATTGATCAGGGGAAGAGCGGTGGACTTGTGATATTTCACTCTCTACCAACTATTCAGTCTCATCAGCATTTTCAAATATCATCATTGAATGTTACAATAAAGCTCCCCCAGGCTCCATTTTGTTTTCTTATGAGTTCCACATGCTTTCATTCATGTTTCCACACACATTTCCATTACTGAAAATGGATATGGTTTTGTGAAGAAAAAAAATTTCATGGCATGATTGAAAAATTGTTTTGTTGTGAAACATTTTACCTAAAATATTTAAAAGCCTTTTGTTAGCTGTAGAAAAGACACAGGTTACAATTTTATTCCAATATTTAGGACGTAAATTATATCTCAGAAATAAAGTACTTCTTGACATCAGGTCAACAAGTTGCATAGTGCTACAATCCCTCCCATCCTTCCTCAGTTCCAAAAAGAAATAGTAAATAGGAAATATTTTGGTTGATTGTTCATTATGTAGAACCTAAGATTAAAATGGTTTTTATTCCAGATGACAGGGAAGAGCCTGCACATTTCCTGATCAAAGCAACATCAACTGCATCAGGAGCATCATTGTTGTTAAATAAGCAAGAATTGGAAACAAATGGTAAGATTTTGAAATTTTATTTTTTCGACTGGATTTACTTCTAAAAATTAATAGAGCAAGTCTTCTGATTTGCTCAAGTTGGAAATTTCTAATTTTTTCTTAGCAAGTGGTCAGATGACATCATTTCTATGAAATACGGGAATGACTCATTCTGCTTTCACAATGCTAGGGGAAAAAGGACCTCAGTTAGTTGTTCATTACGTACAAACAATCATAAGTTAATCCTTATCAGAAGAGTTTTTCATTCACATGAATGGACTGAGCCTGCATCTTTCCTCATCGAAAGCACACCAACCCAGTCAGAAGCACCATCCTTGTTAAGTATGGAAGAATCTGGAATGCTTGGTAAGATTATGATATTTTCTGTTTTTCTTTAATCAACCCCTCAAGTGAACTCACCAAGTCTTATAAGTTGCTCAATAAGAAAGTTTTTATCACTGATTTTCCATGTACATGAAAAATCAAATGACCCAATCAGCTGCCACATATCATTCTCCTAATGTTCAACCTACAACAAAAGGTACTATTCTTGTGCTACACAGTCTTTCCATGTCAATTTTGTTTGACTCAAACATCAGATCAGACGTTTGGGAATTCTCACATTGATTCAACAACCACCCATTCTACAGTTTCCAAAGCAACAACTGGATCGATTAGGTCAACAATGCCAGTATTGACAAGTGAGTTTCTCGACCAGCATCTTGTAGCCTCTACATTCAAGACTATGCACAATCCCTTCTACAGATTTGAATCAGGCAAAGCTCTTCACTGATCCAACTGGTAACAAAAATTCCAAACTCATCAATTCAAAGAAATCTACAACAATGACTTCGTTTGTTCACATTAATCATGCAACATCAAAAAGTACTATTTTTGAAAATATTCCTATCAAATCAATGATTGTATCATTTTGATTTGAGACCAGAAAGAATATGCTTTCCCCACCAGTTCTTCAAGTATGTATGCCACAACAAGCTATTTGGCAAAAGATGAAGCAAAAACATCATCCATTACGACTACAATGCCAATACCTAAAAGTAAGTGTTCATAACTAGCCCTGTTTTGGCAACCAGTTTTATGGATTATATTGTGGGTCTATAATCGAATCTGCCCTGGAAGTTTCAGTTGATGTAGAACTTTTGACAATATTAACAATGTTCTCCTAAACAGTTATTTAGCTCAATATGGTTACTTCATGACCTATAGTTCAGATTGAAGAGTTTCAGCTGTTGGGAGTCAAGATTATACAAAAGCAACTAGCTTGACAGTGAACGGAAAGAATCCTTCCACCTCAACCACTGCAGAAACTTGCCAAATCTGAGAACCACTATTCACTTTGGGGGAGAGTAGTTTCACCACAAATGTGGAAAGTTATTGCATAAAAAATTACCCTGAAATGACTTCTTTTCATGCCCTTCTTCCTCCTCAATACAAAAACACATCTGTTCTAATAGCTCACCTAACATTCTGTGGTTGGTTCCCGTGTCTCTTGAGAGCAAAACTCAGAAGTGATTCTCAGTCGAAGGGTTTTCAACCAACAAACTTGGCAGAATGCATCTGTTGACAATTTATGCACCGTATAAGTATTTTGGATGCAGTTTGCATGGCACGGCAGAAACCCATCATCATATCAAGTTATGCGAGGAATAATATTGTGATTGATCCAATTTATTGCAGTTTGAGATATCAATGTGTTTTAGTATTGAAATATCAATATAAGAAAATAGAGTGACAGCTGAGCTTTTTTTCTCTTCAGCATAATACAGATAATTATGTGAGTAGGCTACAGTGAAAACATGACAGTTTTGGAAAGTGATTCATGAACTAACATCAGTTGGAGAACAAACGTTGTAGAACAGTCACAACATCATGTACAACATATACTGGAAAAAGTTGTGATGAATTCACTATTCCATTTTTGTGTCCTACTGATTGGTCGTGTCATATTGTCATAAAGTTTTTTTTGTCTGAACATTGTGAACAGGGTGATTCATTGTTTAGTTTTTAGGCGCTTATGCACTTTATGGCCCATGGAATTTTTCCATTGTTTTATGCATGGGTTGTATAGTTTACATATACCAGGCCCAGGTTTAGGCATATGCTTAGCTTCGTGTTTAGGTTTAGCTTTGGGCTTAGGCTTAGCTTTGGATTTAGGAATATAAGCCTATGTGGGAAAAAGTTTGGAAAAATTTTATATTTAACGACATATTGACCTAAAGGATCCTATTGTTGGGAACATTGGAGTCCATTTTACTGAACAAGTGCTGGTTGAAATTATGACAAACTCTTGTTCAACCACCCTAATAACAGTTATAAAAACATTGCTCATATCACATGAAGATTATCATATATTTAATTTCATCTTGGAAATTTTAGGTCAATTTTTGGTCAATACATCACATAGCGGCACAATGTCTACATGTCCCACATTACGTAAAAAAATAACAATGTCATAAATTGGAGAAAAAGAGAAAAAATCAATACATGAAACATGAAACAAATATTACAGTGGATTGTTTGTTAGTAGAGCACATAACAACTAAATATATGGCAGAATTCATTTTCATTCAGATGAAGGGAAAGAGCCTGCAAATTTCATGATCAAAACAACATCAACCCCATTAAAATCATCCTCCTCCTCAAGTATAGGAGAAGTTAAAATGTTTGGTAAGATTTCAAAGGTTGATGGTTTTTTCTTGCATTTACTCCGAAAAAGAACACAAAGCAAGCCTTGAAACTTGCAAGGAATGAAACTGTTTGTTTTTATCTCAGCAAATTATCCGGTGAAATCTAAGTCTGTGGATTATGGGACAAATCAAATAGCCCAATCTGCTGTCACAACATCATCTCATACTGTTCGCCCTAGTACCAAAAGTGTGATTCTGAAGCATCAATGTTCTTTCACATCAACTTCTTGTGGTTTACACTTTAGATCAGATTTGGGGAAAAATTCATATTGATTCAACAACCACTTATTCAACAGATTTCAGCACAAGGATTGAATCATTGCAAACATTGAAAAGTAAGTGTTCCATACTACAGGCTGTATCCTCTAAATTCACGTCTATCTCTTTTACAGGTTTGAATGGTGCAAAATTCTCCACAAATTCAACTGGTGATATCAGTTCAAAAGTCTACTATTCAAAAAAATCTGCAATCATGACATCCTCTATTCCGCTAACCAATTCTACATCGAAAAGTACTATTCTTAAAAATATTTCTCTTAAGTCAAAACTCTTTCAATTTTAGAACATGGAAAAAATGCTTTCCCAACTATTTCTATGAGTATGTATACCACAACAAGCTATACAACAAAATCGGAAACAAAAACACTAACAGGTATGTTGGCAATGCTGATACCTAAAAGTAAATGCTTATAACTTAAACTCTCCAATTACTTGATCACAAGTTCTCTTACAGATTTAGATTTGATTATGTTTAACCATAGTCTCCATAGCTCTGTTTTGACAATCAGATCTACAGATTATATTGCAGGCAAATGATTAACTGTCTGGATGATTTCAACAAATGTAGAGCTCGTGAAAATACTGAATGATTATTCTCCTAGACATTTATGTGGTTGCTTCATTACCTGTTTTTCAGGTGGAAAAATTGCCACTGTTGGGAATCAAGATGATACAG
Organism: Romanomermis culicivorax; assembly: GCA_963922205.1. NCBI lineage: Eukaryota > Metazoa > Nematoda > Enoplea > Mermithida > Mermithidae > Romanomermis > Romanomermis culicivorax. The sequence continues at coordinate 803,047 of CAWUHX010000019.1, forward strand.
AAGCAACTAGCATGGCTACAGATGGGAAAAATTCTCCTTCCACTGCCACTGCACAACCAATTGCTGAAACTGGGAGTGAGTTGAAATCAATATAATTCTTTTCACTATTTACTATGGTAAAAACAGTCATATGCCATGACTATTGAAACGTACATGATCAAGGCTACTCTCAAATACCCAGTCATGCAATAATTGCCATCAAAGCTCATGTAATTTTTTGAAATTAGTTCCTTAAGTCCGTTCAAGTGCAAAACTCCAGAGCAATTCTCAAATGTATGAATCTGCAAAACAGTTATTCCCAAAAAAGATTTTTGATTAGCAAATCTAGTTTAATGCTTATAAAAGGAAAACTTTTAACAACTCTTGAATGGTGCATGCAGTTCTGGATATAGTTTGCTTTGCGGGACATACATCCATATTCCAATTGTATTATGTGAGGGATAGAATTGTGATGGATAAGGTTTATCCAATTTTGACATACAGATGTGTTACAGTATCAAAATATATATACTAGTCAATATCAAAATGTCAATGTCAAAGTGCCTGAATATCAAAAATCATGAATGATATTTCATGTCACCGTCTTATTGATTCTGATTTGTCACTCAAAATCCTCTGGATTTTCTTGCCTCAATTGTCCTTGCATATTATGTTCCCAGTTGCTTCAGTTGATTTGTGAACATGTTCCGTAATTGGCTGAGCTTTTTCATACTTTATTCTTATGTTTTTTAAATTTATAAGACTTTTTTCTGATTTTTGTTGCATGATTTCAAAGGATGTAAAGTTTTGTATTTTTCGTTCTGTTTTGCATTATTAATTATACAGTTTTATCAGTGCTTTTCTCCTACTTTTCTCAAACATAGACTAGTCATTTATGTACTCAATACAGCAGTCTCGATTAAAAGTCATTTGCATGAAAATTTGACAGAACTTTCTTTCCTCTGTGATTTCGATTCACTCCAAAAATATTTCACTTATTTAAGAATCAGACTTTTTTGAATTCAAACTTTTAAAATCACACTTTTGATTTTTTGCTCTTCTAGTGTTTTTGTGATTTTTTGTTCTAGGTGTCCATCCTTTGTACTCAGCTTTTATATTCTAACTTTTTGCGTATGAAACGCTTCTACTGTATTCATTTTGAAATCTCAATTCTACAATGATCCTATTCCTGTCTTTTTTTTAGGCCTCAATCTGCTCAGTCCTCTGTCTACAGTTAAACAATGTGAATCAACATGTCTACAGGAGGTTGATAATCTGTTCAAAAACTGTCATGATAAAGAACATGTTTGTATAATGAAACGAAGATACCATGTGTAAGAGAGCAAGATAAGGAGCTATTTGTATAAATGTTCTAATTCATCTTTTTTCAGAACCCCATGCCAGAGACTCATCAAATTGTCTCCAAGTTTATGAACATGTTTGGCAGTATGTGGGTTGTTGGTACATCAATGACTTCTGCAGTACTGACTTTATTCATGATGTGAGTACCTGTCTGATCGTCAACACACTTCTTTTAGTTGTTGGGCTACTTTGCATGAGCAAACAGTGTTACAGGTAGTGATTAGACAAGAATGTACCTGGAAAATTCCAGTTTATTGAACTATTGACAGCAGCTATTCCTTCTTCCAGGCCAAAACTATTCGTTAATCAAATTCAATGTGGTCAAGACGTTGTGCTTGGCATGAGTCATCTAATGATTATGTTCTTTGTTTTCCAGGTTGATAATCAAGTGAGATATTTTTTACCAAGGCACCAATTTCAGTCGAAACAGTGATTCTTTTAGCTAATGTGCAAGCTAACTGCCACTTCATTGATCATTTTGCTCAGCATATATGCAAGTTTGGCAATGTTAGAATGCTTATGTGTTTACCTTTCCTTGACAAACACATTGAATTCATGGAATACTCGGCTATTCAGATTTATTTCATGCATTCTCATTCTCTGTAAGACCATACATCTCGCTTTTTACAATTTTATAGTTTTAAATATTTTCTTTGTCAGGTTTCACTGTTGGAATTCTTACCTACTTGATTTGCTTCAGTAAAGATTTGCCATCAGATTACTCCTGCTGGATAAATTACAACAATCATGTTTCAAAATCGATATTAACAGTGGCTGGTATTCTTTTTTCAATTTCAATGATATTTATAGAAACAGGAATATCAGGCATGCACAAATCTTTGCCAACAATGCAAAAGGAAGAAAGGAAAGTATGCGAGTAAGTTTTTCAAAAATTCAAAAATCACACATTTTTCACATCGAGATTAAATAACATAGAACTAATGCAAAAACTATTGCATGTTTATCACCGACTAGTGATTGAAAAAAATGTTTTTACCGCATCAATTTTTTTAGGATATCATCGGCAACTTTGTTTATCAGAGTTATCCTGAGCACTGCATCATATATCCTAACTTCCTATGCAGTGTTCAGCCAAAATTTTGCACTGTTTCCAGCTTCCTTTGGGATCAATGTTGCTTTTGGTTGGTTAAACTTCTTTGCTCATGCTATTTGCAATAAAGAGGTAATATCAATGTCAGATTTTTTTTCTATCTTTAGCAAATGCTAATATTGGAAAAATTGTGTTATTCAAGGAAGCAGAATTATGTCTTTTCTGTTGTTGAATTTATTTTCTAATTACTCTGATAAAGCATTTTCACCTATATTCAATGTAAAATAAAGTATTCCAATGCTGATACCTAAACAGTTTTTTTTCCACAGGTCAATGCAATATTGGTGAAGGTTTATTGTTATATTAAAACTAATCTTATGGAAATGCATTTGTATGTCTTCAGTAAGCGTTAATGTAATGTTTAAACTTTCCTTCATCATTCAATTTAAATTATTATTAGCTTTGTATTGTCATATTTAATTTTCTAGTGAAATAAATTGTTGTCAATATTCCTATAAATGCATTCTGTTGAGCATACTTTACATCAATAGTAACTTGTGAAAAAATGTTATGTAATGAGTAATCTAATTCAGCCAGCATCTTTTATTTGGGATTTGACCTTAACTTGATTAGCATGATCATGAGGCATGATTCTTATTTGACACTTCCAAAGTGATTGTGAGGACTATTGGTTAAGACATGCTCCATGATTATTAAAAAACTGGATAAAAAACAAATAAAAAAGATCAAAAGATAAAAGACAATAGATAAAAAAGTAGATAAAAAGGCAGATAAAAAAGTTGAAATGCAAGTCAACGTTTCTTCAATATGTGTCTTGTAAATATCATAAAATGAATAAATATTTGACAATTTGTATGAGTTTGAATTCTTGATGAAATTTCTTTTCTTTAGTCAAGTATGAAAGATTGAAACACAAATAATACCATAATAGGGTGGACAAAGAATGAAATATTGTGTGAGGAGATACTAGGGGAGTAGTAAATATGGGGGATCATGTAATTCTATCTCAATGTTCTACAGTGCTCAGGCAAATACATGAGGTGTAGAAAAAATAGTTGTGGTTCCACAATGTTCAACAATTCTTGCACATTGGGTGCTAGGTGCTCCATCACTCACTGCACAGCCCTGCATCACATGTAGCAACTGCAGTATGATCCGTCACAAATATCATCTGGCATTTTATTGCTTATGATCTCTTAATAAATGCTTACCGTTTCTTGAAAGAATTGGGAATTCTTATCGTTTTTGGTGGCATAACTAATATTTTGTAGGAAAACAAAAAGTTTTTATGAAGAGTACTTATGGGTTCTATAGACATTGTTCATTTCTTATAGGAATGCAAAGTTATTGCAATTGCTTGTTTGGCATATGCTAGATATGAGTATTTTTTCCATGCATTAAGGCAACCTTCAAAATTTTTGGGGGTTTCACTTACTGCAAGCAAGACTGCAATATTCCTGAAAAAACCTACTCTATCGTAAGCAAACTGCAAATATGATAACAGACTGTGGAATCAAAGTTGTAAGATTTGGCTATTCTGCTTCTTTTGCTTGCTTTGATAAAATAGTTCTTTGAAAAGTTAGCCCCTGAAATGCTTTTTTTGTGGAAAATTTAATTACAGATTTATTTAATGATGGATGTGATCTGACTGATTGATGCAAGTTTTGGTCTGAAATCTCGCTCCATTCCCCAGCATCGAGAATTCCCAACTCTTGGAATCCTTACGATTGCATCATTTTTTAGGAATTCCATATATGTGAGGCATTTAATTATTTTTTATTTTTTCCAAGTACTGTACATGATGGTGACCCTAAAACTTAAATATCATCCACTAGAACTAGGAAACCCTGCTAGAGATGTCTGGGCATGCTGTTCATAGGATTAAACTTGTTTGCACTCATGGAATGATACACGTGAGTTTCATCCACTGGAAATGAAAAACATTGTGGTGTAGCAAAATTTTTAAAATTTTAGTACGTGAGTAATCTGTTGGTGTCTTGGCTCCATAGGACTATTTTTTATTGTTGAAGTGTATGCTTTTCTATCCAGTGCATGAAGCAGGCTAACTAATTTTCATGCGCCTGGATAAATTGACTTTTGCTGGCAATATGATTGAACTGGGTATTTTTAACTTCACTGTTTGTAGTGTTAGGCAGCTGTGGGGTCACAATAAAGCAACAGTTCTAACCACAGGCTAACAACAACAACAAACACCAAACTCTCCCAGACGTTTCGCCAGATATACACCAGAACTTTCGCTAAACCTCAGGCAGAACACCTTGGCACGTACCTCAGGAGCTCCTACCCAAGTCTCCACTCCTACACTTATAAACTCCCTCCACTACGCTCACAAAACAATACACTTACAGGTCCAAAGTGTATTGGGTGACGATGGGCGACGCCAATATAAAATAATAAACAAAATGTTATAATAAAGACGATGGCGGCGACGCTCCATAAAAAGTAATCTTTTTAACAATGATAAAAAGACACCAAAAACGCGAAATAGTGGCAGCATAAACCTATGCAAATTTATCACTTTCTTTTTGCCACTTTTCGCCGCGTCCAACCGCCTGCGCACCGACGCCGGAAGCTGAACACATGCACCTGAGACCACCTCAACATCCCTCGGCCCTCAAAACCAACCAACGGGAGGTGAAAACCTTTCTGCAGCCTGAGTCTCATACTGAGGCCCCGACTGCATAACAGTTTTCCCCTCGGAAAACAAATTTTTGGGGCTACCCCCTCCAAGATGTGATCCAGCCCCTACCAGGTCCTTCAGGTGACGGCGACCTTGACCAATCCATTCGGCAGGGCACTCCTTTTCAGGCTACCGGAAACGATCACGAACGTAGTTCGGCCTGGACTTTGACGTCGATCTGTGCCTAGATCCGGGGCGTCGCCGTTCCTCTTCTCCCATTTTCTGGTTTTTACAACCTCGGTGATGAGGTGCCCCAGGTGCGCTTCCTCCCCGGTCGGCTGCTCGCCACATCGCTCCGTCCAATACAAATCTACTCAGTAAAAAATATTTTCTATAAAATATTTCAAATATCTACTTACGAAATAATTTTATAAACGCGAATAAAATTTTCACGTCTTCATCTTTTTCAGGCCCTGAAAATAAATGAGAAAAAATACGAGGGCTATATACACGCCCGAAATAAGATGGACGGAAAGACGAATTTTGCCGGGCAACTTTTGGGCACATGAAACGAGAAAAGATTTTAAAATTTTAAAGCAACAATAAAACGAGATAATATATTTTTTTTGTATTTTGTATTTTATTTGTGTTTTTGTATTTTGTATTTTTTGAAATAAAATTTGTACGAAATAACGAATTTTGGTCCAAAAGTGATGCGGCTATATGAAATTATTGTTGCCCGCCGCCACCATAACCGCCATATTGGAAGCTACCACGGCGAGGGTAGGGACCACCTCGAGCTCCACGACCCCTGAGGAATCCACCAAAAACTCCTCGAGGTTGGGCCACACGAGGGGGTCCACCCATGGCCTGACCTCTATACGGTTGCGGATTAACCATTTTGAAGGGTCTTCCTTGACCCTGCCCCTGACCCCAGCCTCGGCCATATCCCCCTCCAGTTCCCCTCTGGTACGAGCCCTGAGTGGAACTTAGGGAAGATACTCCAGAAGCTGAGGTAGTGGACCTACCTTGACTTTGTTGATTCGCGTACGGTAATTTGAATACTCCAGGCTGGTGCTGGCTCCTAGTCCTGGATGCATCCCTAGGTTGTCTCTCTGTTAAAATGGGAATCTTGAAGGGTTGCCCCTCCTCATCCTCGGCCTTCTGGAACTTACCAGAAAATTTCTGAACCATGTCCGACAACCTTCTTTTCGCTGCCATATCTACTGCAGTTTGTTGGTGTTCCTGCATTCGGTTGGCATACGCTTCCCTGAATGCAGTACTACCTTCTCCCCGCAGGTAGATAGAATAATACCTCTCTGTGACAAATGATTTGGCCCGTGCATCAATTGCACCAATATGTCTTGGGCCCAACTGCTGCTGTTCTAACTTCAGCAACACCATGGTACATAAGTATCTCACGGCTGCCATTACTATTTCCGCATCAAAATGATGAAACCAATTTGGCATGAACTTGAGCCAAATATACTCCCAAATGGGCTCAGGAACGTTTACATGATCATACAGGAAACCACCTTGAAGATCAAAGTGATCCCCGTAGTTCTCGTAAAGCTCCTCTACTCCATTATTCACCAATGCCCAGATGATTTGGTTCCTATTGTCATCTGGCATATCCTGAGCAAAAAATTCGATCACCTCCGGTGTCGAAAAATCTATCCTTCCCTTCACCAAGGGAAACTTCTTATGGACATCCCAGTAGTCTCTCAAAACAGAACTTAGGTACTCCAAAGTTACTTCCTTATCTCTACTTCTCTTGACCGATTTTGTCGGTTCCGAAGTAGAGGGTTTAGAAATAACTTTTTTCCCTGAAGCGCTGCTCTGGTCCTGCTGAGAAGTCTTATCGACCTTAGACACGGGCTTAGCCAAAGTACTTTTCGTCGTTGCACTTACCTGAGATGCAGACGATTTACTAGGTACTTTAGCCGAAGCAACCGTCGACTGCACCTGACTCCTAGAACTTTTGGTTCCAGGCATCAGGCTTGTCGGCGTAGTTCCAGTCTTGGACTTGGTTGAATCCGTCAATAAAGTTGTAGATCCTGCAAACTTCAAGTCCACAGACGTAGAACTCCCTGTCTGTTCTCCTTCACCATCACTGATTTCAATAACATCTTCTTCCTCTCTCTTCTTAGCCCTATTGGCCTTTCGGGTTAATTTTCGTCTTCCTAATCTTTTAATTTGGTCGTCCGTACGACCTTCTGCTCTGAACTTTCTAACCTCTTCGGCAGTATACATACCTGGTATACCACCGTCTATACTTGGATCTCTGGGCGCTACTTGAACTGTCGGCGTAACCTTGCTGACTGCAGGTTGGATGGCCTGCGTACTAGAAGGTTGCGCCGGCAATTTCGGGATATGATAAGCAGTAGGCGGCTTGGCTGGAGCTTGCACGACTGTAGGCGCTGCCAGAGGCGTCGGCTGCGCCGTAAAACCAGCCAATACTAGTTCCAGCTGCTTCTGCTGCTGATCTAATCTCGCTTTCTGCTCCGCAAGCTGTTTAGCGAAAATCTGTTTCTGCCTTTCGATTTCCTTTTCAGCTTGCTCCCTGAGCCTTGCTTCAATTTCCTCTATTGCTGGACTTGCAGCAATCGTTATCAGATTGCTTTCATCCAACATCTGCTCTGCCCTAACATCCATTCCAGAAAGTAAACTTTCTGTCTGATCTAATAAAGAGGTTACCTGTGCTTCTTGATCAGGTTGTATCCATGATTCAACAGTGATTTCTTTCTCCACTTCTAAATCAACTCCTTCCTGATTTAAGTCTATGGAGGTGTCGAGGTCTGCAGGGATCGCTTGTTGCTGTGCTTTCACCGCAACAGGCTCAGCCTGCATCCCCTGCACCTGATCCAAACTACTCATATCAACTCCAGATTGTTGACTCACCGTTGTGCTTACCTCAGTGCCTGTAACTGGCACTGCTGGCTGCTTACCTGTCGGCGTCACTACAACCTTATCGCCAATATGCGTAATCGTGAAACCTGGCGCATCGGACGGCAATATCGGCTCAAAAAATGGCGGTTCGTAACCTGGAACGTATTCTGGTTGATACGCTAACACGCTCTTTTTCTGGTTCTCCTTCGTTGCGTCCTCGCCCATATCAATCGGGTATCGCAAACCTGGGACTCGAACAGCTATTTGACGGAAGTAAAACCTCTGATAGCAGTACGGATTATCTTTGTACTGCGGACACTCCGCCAAATGCTTCCTCTTATCTACCGGTCTTTGCTCCCATGATTTTGTCTTGGGCCAAAATTGGATCGGCAGAAATCCGAAACAATTTCCCCCACATGTAATAGAATCGCCCTTGGTTGGCGTATGCACCTCTGTTACTGGAAGACTGTTCAAAAATGATAAATACTGACCGTACCTATCTCCCCTGCACAACATCTTCAAGAGTTGTTCCTTTCCCTCAGGGCTAAAGGATCTCAAATAGTTATGGTCAAGGAGAGAGGTAAGGTACTCTTCCGCTTCCTCTCTACAAGCTGGCCAAAATAAATGAAACGTGAGCGGAACTTTATTACACACTGACTCCAAATTCTTAAAATTGTCCTCGATCAATATTTCAGAATAAGGAGCGATATCCATACTCCAGTGTTGCCTTACGTATGAGTCTTTACCATTCGAAACTCTGACTGGTTCATACTCATGGTAATCAACTTCCAGAGATGTTATCTCCAACTGCTTTGTTTCTTTCCTATACCTTAGGAAATTCTCATACAAAACCATAGATACTGGTTCATCGAGTCTACTGAAACTCTTCCCTCGATTAACCATATCTATCACCTTGTTCATTATTCGAGTTCTAATCTGCTTTTCCGACAAAGCTTCTTCAAACTCTTCATCCTCACTTACCGTATCATTACCGTCTACATTCTTACTTTTTTCTTTAACGGTATAATCAGGATGAATACCTTTAGGTATACTTACGTCTCTCCCTCTCTTCGGATTTGCCTCGTAATGAGGGAAGCTGTACTCCACATAGCCTCCAAATGAGGTGTCCATTTGGGCAGCCATATGGGCATACGCTTCCTGTCTCATTACGTGGTAAATAGCTGACGACTGCGGCTCCTCTACTTCCGGACTTCCACAAAAAGTCTGCGGAAAATTCTCTCCATGTATCATGTTAAAAAACCTGTACAACCTGTACGCCATTATCTGGATTTGATCCGCTTTCATCAAATCATGCGGAAAATACTGGAATCCGACCTAGACTTCCATAGCTAACTCATAGTGGAAAAACGCTAAGAAAACCAACAATGAGTAGTAGGCATCCAGTGCTGAATACCTGATTTCAAACTGCGTCAACGTGTGCTTACATCATCGCGAATCGTTCACGTTGCGCTCTCTGACGGAAATCGATTTGGAAATAACCAACGTCCGCCAGATACAGCTCCGTGAACAACCCTTTCAGCTTAAATGTTTCTGGGCAAAGTCCCAACTTCCTGGACATTGCCAAAAATCTTCCGTTCAATTGATCCCCTACCTTGGCTACGTCATAATAACGACCATACGAAGATGCAATTCTATACTTGATCTCTGCTGTCAGATCAACATCCTGGTGATTTCTGCCTGCGCCATTAACATTCCAGACAGCAACCAGATCTGTAACCAAGTTGTATCCAACGAGAAGCATGTCCGAATCTAAGAGCTCATGAATGAGCGTCCATTCCTTCGGCATGATTGTCGTAGTATCTACAACAAAGGTGTCTCCAGTTACCGTCGAGAAGCTAATGACTCTCGCGAACTCCTTCCCTTTTGGGTTATCAACCCCAGAAGCCGCGAAAACCTTACTCACGTACTCTTGAGTAACTTTTTCGGTATCAAAACCGATAACTGGCTGTCCTCGAAACCTACTGTCTTTCAAGGTTTCGATCATCTCAGCCACCTTACCTACCTCGACCAATTTCGGTTCCGTCAATTCCAACGGAAATCTCCCGAACGTCGTGGCAAACCATCGTTCTAATTCGCCGACTCTGACAATGCGTTTAACATTGTAGTCTAAAAAATTCAGGCGAAATGTTTACAACTTTTTAAAGAAAATTTTTTCCCAAAGCGGACAAACATCGGTTAAATTCTACCTTCACCACAGATAGTAAGCACAAATAGGAAAGAAGAAAAGAAAATTGCAAGCAGGGGAAAATAAGGTACCAAACATATATTGGGTTAGTGTTGGCAGATAGTTAAACACAAGTGCGGCCCCGACTTCTACCTTATACGGGAGTACACGCACAGACCACCTGCGTATTCCATCAATCAACTGCATGCCGTCTCAATCCAAGGCCCAAAACGGCCTATCCAACTAATAAATTAAGAATTTCCAAGAAGAAATTTAAAAATATTTTTACAATTTAACCAAAATGAGGAAATTCATAGAAAATTAGATTAAGATGGAATTTGAAAATTTAAATAGTTTTGAAATTATCTACCCCTAGTCGACTAGTTGCTACACTCCACTTCTTCCCCATCACATAGACGAATTTATTCAACTCGCTATGTGTGTAGAGGAATAATGTAGTTTCGCAAAAAGTCCAAATTTTGCGCTACGGGCAGCTTTGCCACACTTTTTCAAGTTGACAGAACAAATGTGTTCCCACTAAATTTTTACAATTGTCTAGGCCTTCGTCTAGGCACCCGTGGGCTATGACATCCTGCTTTGCCCAATTAATTTTTAAATTAACTAAGTTTAATAACTTAGGTCGCTTACCATTGACTAAAAAATACCGATTGTTTTGCCGCACCTGCGGCTGACCGTAGGTCACGTGGGGGTCCGTGACCAGATACTGCTTCGTCCGGCGTCCATTGGGGGGCCTGGACATTCCTTCCGCTTCTTTCTCGAATTCTACTAATTCGGGGCTATCAATTTTTGCAAAATTTTTTAAAATTTTTAATATGAGCTGAAAAATCGACAAATTTTCCGCTTTCGCTACTTTTTGTCTATTTTCACTCTAAAACTTCAGCAGTTTTCCCAATTCTTCCAATATTCACAGAATTGGGGGGCAACAACTAAATATTTCCTCCGAAATTAATCGGACTCGGGGAAGTTTAAAATTTAGGCCGCGAAAAAAGTTTTAAAATTTTAGGTTTTTGCGAAGAGTGGTTTTTTACCAAAAATTTTGAGAAATTTTTAGATTTACGCGATGAAAATTTAAAAATACACGATAAATACGCGATAAATACATAAATAATTACAATTAATTACAATTTGTACTTAAATACAAGATTGGGGGCGAAAAATAGGGGGGGGGGTATTCACACGCACATACACACACACGAAAAGCGGCGCTACGCGCTACGGCAGTTTATAATTACTGATTTTCGAATCTACAGTAAACTGCGTGTCCTTAGATGACACGTCGTTAGACTGCAGCCATCTGCCGGTCTCATAGCGAAAGTGCTTTAACCTGCTCACGGATACCACCTGCTTTTTCAGCGGCTCTCTCCAGTGAGCGATTTCAAGCACATTCTCCGATAATCTCCTATTATCAGTAACAACATACGGTCCTTGCCACGGCAGACCCAGTTTTTTCTGTTTATCGACTTTCAGCAAAACCCAATCATTGACGGAATAATCATGAGCTTTTGCTTTATGGTCAAAAAACTTTTTACTGCTCTCCGCAGCCTTCCTAATATTCTCTGAAATGACTTCATAAGTTTCTACTAAACTTTCGGTTAGTATATGCTTATAAGCCTCATAGTTCATTGGCAGAACTATGTTTCTAGCAACACCAATACTAATGCCAAAATTAGCCTCATGACCTCTCAATAAGCCAAATGGAGAACATCTCGTTGAGGTATGAGGTGTGGCATTATATGCAAATACGACAGATTGCAGATATCTGTCCCACTTATCTGAATCCTCTATAGCAACCTTTCGCAACTGCTTGATCAAGGTTTGGTTAAACCTTTCAACCATTCCATTTCCTTGTGGATGGTAGGCAGTTGTGAAAATCTTCTGACACTCTAACAATTTACACACTGATGTCATCAAATCAGCTGTGAAGCATGAACCGTTATCACTCAACAATTTCACCGGGGTTCCATGCCTGAACACAATATTTCGAAGAAAACTGTCCACAATGGTTACAGCAGATTGATCCGGGATCATTTCTGCTTCCACCCATTTTGTAAAGTAATCTTGAAATACTATCACATACGGTCTTTTCTCGCTCATGGGAGAAATTCCCACAATATCAACAGAAACTATGTCAAATGGTCCTTTAGGAATGATTGGATTCAATGGCGGAATTGTAGCCTTTCCTGGAGTCGCAATTTGACATATCGGACAAAAGCTGATCCAGCTCCGAACATCCTTCTCGATGCTCGGCCACCAGAACCGCTTTTTAATAATAGCAAGGGTTCTCTTAAACCCTTGATGCGTCATCATCACTGCTCCATGATACTGATGCAGGACAACTTTTTTGAGAACAGAGGGGACAACAACTTGATCCTCTGCCTCGCCAAAAGTCTCTCTATATAGTATCCCTTGATCGATATAAAAGTTACTTTGAGACTTAGTGCCACTACTAGCACCTAGTTTCTCGAAGATCACTTTTAAATCTTTATCCTTTCCTTGCAACTTTGACATCAAGGCGTTTGAGATAAGCCCTTTCGGTCTACCATCTTCAATCTCTGGGGCTTCTTCAAACTCCTTCTCCTTCGGTTCAAAAATTCTCTTCACCTCTTCTTTAGGTTTAGCTTGCTCAGGAGGATGTCCTTTTTCCTCCTGCTGCAAGTTTTTTGCCATTTGTCTAGTGACTACCGCCTCAATTTCATATTTCTCAGGCGTTCGATAATTATCAAATTCTGGAGATATATTAAGTTGAGTTTCATCCCTAACACCATAGTTTGAAGCCACTGAAGCTGTGGCCATCTTCACCGGAGTGAAGACTCCTACAGCCTCATCCACTTCATCTCTTCTGAGTTCCCAAAGTTGTTTCACTAAAACTTTGTGGTTTTGGTTAAGGACTTCGTCTTCAGTAAGAGATTTCACTTCTTCTTTCTGAAAGATAACCTCCCATTTTGGTGGCAACTTCTCTTTCTGCTCATCCGGTTCCTCCTTCCTGGAGAGGAAATCTGCCATGGCATTCTGTCTGCCAGGCACGTACTCCAACTTGTGATTAAACTGGCAAATGAATGCGTACCACCTCTTGAGTTTGTCATTAGTCTGTGTATTCACCCTCATTGATAATAATGGTTTGTGGTCAGTTTGAATCCTGACCTTTTGGCCCAAAAGATAATGTTTGTAAATTTTAAGGCCGTAAACCACAGCTAAGCATTCTCTTTCGGTGGCGCACCATTTCCTTTCTTCTGCCCGCAATATCCGACTATTGTAGGCAACTACCCAACGTTCCGAGTCAGTCTCTTGACATAACACTGCTCCCAGTGCAATTCCACTGGCATCCGTTTGAAGAATGAATCGTGCAGATCCATCTAAAATTGGATGTCTTAAGAAAGGTACTGAGGTCAATGCTACTTTGAGCTTCTCAAAAGTTGTGTAATGTAACTCCATCACATTCCATGTTCCCTTCTTGCCTGTTAATTTGTACAAGGGTTCAGCTAGTGCTGCTAGGTCCGGTATAAATTTCTTACACCATTGTAGCATACCTAGGAATCTTTGCATTTTCTTAACAGAATCCGGGAATGGAAATTCCGTTATCGCCTTGACCTTCTTAGGATCCGGAGAAATTCCGTTAGCGTCCAAGATGTGTCCTAAAGAGTGCACCTTCTCGGGAAGAAATTCGCATTTCTCTGGCTTAAGAGTCAACTTCGCCTTCCTCAACGCTTCTAGCACCATTTTCAAATTCTCTAAGTGTTCCTCGAACGTATTCAAGAAGATGATAATATCATCTATGTACACTAGGCAAATTTTCCATACCAAATCCCCAAGGATTCTCTCCATCATCCTTTGGAATTCAGCCGGTGCATTCTTCAACCCAAACGGCATCACCTTAAACTGAAACAAGCCCTCTTGGCATATAAAAGCCGTTTTCTCCTTGCTCTCCTCCTCCATCGGGACCTGCCAATATCCCGACTTCAAATCTAGAGTCGTATAGAACTTAGCTCTTCCAAGGCAATCTAAATAATCATCCATTCTCGGGATGGGATATTTATCATCCTTGGTCACTTCGTTTATACCTCTAAAATCAACTACTGGTCTCGTAGTTCCATCTTTCTTTCCAACCAGCAACAAGGGTGCAGCCCACGGTGACTTCGAGGGCTCGATCACTCCTTGATCCAACATCTCCTTTATGTGTTGCCTTACTCCTGGCCGACTATTAATTGAAGCTCTGTAATATCTCTTTGCTACAGGTCTTGCATCTCCTGTATCTATCTTGCATGTCAGAGCTGGGGTTGTAGTAGCCGGATCACCAGGCAAGCTGAAGACATCTCTGTACTTCAACAAAGACTCTATAGCTTCCGTTTTCTTCTCTTCCGATATTTTTGCCTTCGATATCATCTTGCATAGTGAAGTATAGAACTCTACAGAATCAGCTTTTGATAATGCAGGCATTCCTTCCTTTACCATACATGTCTGATATTCCTTTTCCTCCTTTATCTTTTTCATTTCTTTCACCTTTTTGTACGTATCATCATCTTCAATAAGCATAGATTCTGTATAGCCAATGATTTGATCTCTCTCAAACCGACATCCAGAACCTGTGGTATTGGAGATTAGTACTACAAACTCCTCTTGTGATCCGTCTACAACCGCTTTCTCCATTCTGAACTTCCTTTCAGAATCCTTTGATTCGACAATAATTCCGTTCAACGTGGCATCTCCATGTTGATCCCAAAGTTTTGCCTCCATCAAAACATCTGTTCCATATGGAATGTAGGTTTTACTACATGCAACAATTGCAACAGTTGTCTTTAGCAGACAAACTTTTGGATAAACAATTTGATTTATGCGATCAGTCGACGCCACACTGACTTTAGTCACTTCTTCCATTACCGTTTGCACAGTAGTTACAGAAGGAACTTGAACTACGTCAATCTTTCTCTCAATGCCTTGTATTGTCATGGCATTCCTTTTGAAATCAATCACCACACCTAAATCTGGGTGTGCTAAAAAATCTGTGCCCAAGATCAGGTCCTCACCTGCATCTGGCAACACTATAGCATTGACTGGAAAACTTCTGAATTCAGTCTTCATACAAACTGGTACATACCCATAGGCATGCACAACTTTTCCATCAGCTACAGTCACTTTAAGGATACGAGGGTACACTGTATAATCAACGTCTAATGCTCTTTTCAGGAGCTTAGAAGACATGACCGTACACTGAGCTCCTGTATCAATTAAAGCTCTGGTAGCCGTTTCTTTAATAACTACATTTATGTAGAACGGAACCGTTTTCGGATAATTTTCCAACAACCTTCTCTCTATGTCCGTTGCTTTTCTTCCATACTTTACATGAGCCAAATCTCTTTCCTTCACTTTTTCTAGAGGTGTCACCTTATCCAGGTGAATAATACTTCCGAGAACCAAACTAGAAGATTTGTTTCTACTCTGTTCGCTTTCATCATCCACATCCGTACGGCTTGTCACCATTACGTTATGCGAACTAGGTTGCGACTGGTTCGAAACAAATGATCCAGACTGATCCTGGACAGCACTAGCCTGAATAGCGGGTTGACTAGTTGATGAAGGTAACATCAACTGAGGCTGTCTCTGCAACAGGATGCCTTGCTCCCTAAGTCTGCAGAATTCCCTGTATCTCTCAAACTCTGGGTCATACCCCTACATTTGATCTTCTTCGGGGAATCCTACATAATAGGCACCTCTTCCTCTTCCTCTAAATCCAAACTGAGGTCCACCTCTACCTCTAAAACTTCCTCTAAATGAAGCATTCCTATCACCACCATAATACTGATTAGACATGCCACGGTTAAATCCACCGCGCTGCTGTTGCTGACGCCGGTATGCTAATGTCTTACACTCCTCCGTAGCATGCGTATTATTCTTATGATAAATGCAATAGGGTCTCTGCTGCTTCAACTGCTTCTGCTTTTCAGCAGACGCAGCCTTCACAGTAGTCAACTCTTTTAAGGCTTCACTCTGAGTAACTTGTAATTTATCTACTTTCTGAACCAATTGTAGCCACTCCTCTGAGAGAATAGCTAGAAAAGACTCCTTGGCCTGCTCCTCGTTAGACTTTTTGACATCACGAGGCGACGGACCAGGTAGCATCTCTTCCGCATTCTCCTCACTTCTCTCCTCTTCCACTGCCTTTTGCAACTGATTTTGTGGTCTTGACTTTGTCTGGTTATACTTTTTGGTACTTCCATATGGAGCATTCCCTACAAAAGCACTTTCGGGACACTTCTCCTCCATAGCTACAACTTGATTCACCACAATTGGTTTATCCTTGGCTCCAAAAGTAGTAAACACATTTTTATACTTTTTATCAATCTGAGTTACGGCGTATGCAAGGTCTTGCCAAGTTTTCATCGATGGCAATACATCCTGCAACTCCGTCTGATACAACGGACTACTCTTATAAATGAAGGCATTAATAATATTCTCTTGCCTTACTTGATCACTCTGATCTGCATAGACCAGATCCACATGATTACTCAATCTCTTTAAAAACTCTAAGGCTGACTCGCCTTCTTCCTGTTTAATATTAAACAATTCCCTTTTGAGCATCGTCAAATCATAAGTCGGTGCGAGATACTTTAAAATATTTCTCCGCGCTTCTGTATAACTTGAGGATGTTCTCGCTATCCTCCTCGCCATGTTCTGAGACAACCTTCTCAAACACTCCTTTTTCACTTTATCAGCCGTATTCTCTAGAAATTCACTTTCCAGATCAGTAAAAAATTTCAAAGCCTCCGTTGGCTTTATACTATCATGTAAAGGTCTATGTTTCAAGGCCTTTACCACATCTCTCACATCAACTTCCACACTTGAGCTAGAGTTCGATGTAGATGAACTAGTATTATCACTATCTGAGTAATGTCTATTCCTAGCTCTTGACCTGTGAGATCTCTTTCTACTCTTTGACCTCTTCTTTCTCCTCCTCTCAGGGCTAAGCTCATTTCTGTTTGCGGTATCTCTCCAAGGAGTAGGACGAGAAAACCTATCCTCTTCCTGGGACGATTCATCCCAAATAGTCACCTTCCTTTCCCTAGACCTCCTATTCTCTGAGTAACCATAGGCATTTGATTGTGCTTGTTCAGCATTCCTCGAACTCTGCGGCTCCTCAGTCCAACCTCTATCTCTAGCCGAATATTTGTCTCTATCCTCTTGAGACCTTACATAAACTTCCGAATGAACCTCTCTCTTCGGTTCACTAACTCTCTCAACTCTATTCTCAAGGTAAGAAGACTCACCTATCTTCCTCCGTTGATCATCCTCCATTTCCTTTTCCTTAATCTGCGCGCTTTCGATAACCTTGATCAATAATTCGACCTTTTTCTCCAGCGCAATAATTCGTACGTCCTTGGGATCGACTCGATCCCTTGGATCCTCTCGTTGACTCCAATTTGTAATTTCGGGGTCATATCGCCTCGAATATTTGTCGTCGTATAAATCGGCCGGCGCGTCCTCGTAATACTCGTCGTAATTATGTCCACCATGTTTGACCTCCACGCCCGTTTCGATTTCCGTCTAATCTCCTCCAGCGTCTCGGCCATCGGATGGACCAACTTCGAGGGCGACGTCGGTCTCTCCTTCTCAAAGGTCTGCTGACCTCTGACACTACCACTTACAGTAGTTTCAATCTCGGCTCTCCTAGCCATCTCAAAACTACTCTTCCTCAACTCCTCTTCAGCTCTTGCCATTTCGGCAATTCCACTTTCTCTCCTTCCTTCAGTCTCAGGCGCCTGTGCTTGAACCTTTTCTACCGCTGCGTGTTCTTCAGCAGAGTCCAGATTCGAAACACTAGGTTCATGTGACCTAGGAGGAGTCCTCAACATTTTTCCTACCCGAATACTCATCTTTTTAACTTTTCCGGTATGTGCCTGTAAATAAAACCCAGGAGGTTTAGTTATTTTTCTGGTGGTTCTCCGGTTATCCGTCGTGAGAGGCGTTAAGAGTCCACCACTTGTTAGGCAGCTGTGGGGTCACAATAAAGCAACAGTTCTAACCACAGGCTAACAACAACAACAAACACCAAACTCTCCCAGACGTTTCGCCAGATATACACCAGAACTTTCGCTAAACCTCAGGCAGAACACCTTGGCACGTACCTCAGGAGCTCCTACCCAAGTCTCCACTCCTACACTTATAAACTCCCTCCACTACGCTCACAAAACAATACACTTACAGGTCCAAAGTGTATTGGGTGACGATGGGCGACGCCAATATAAAATAATAAACAAAAATGTTATAATAAAGACGATGGCGGCGACGCTCCATAAAAAGTAATCTTTTTAACAATGATAAAAAGACACCAAAAACGCGAAATAGTGGCAGCATAAACCTATGCAAATTTATCACTTTCTTTTCACCACTTTTCGCCGTGTCCAACCGCCTGCGCACCGACGCCGGAAGCTGAACACGTGCACCTGAGACCACCTCAACAGTAGGTATCACTCACCCTGAGATACCCTAAATGCTCAAAACACAAAATTTTATTTGTTTTGATTGTAAATGATCTCAGTGTGGGATTACTCTTGGGTATCCAGTATAATGAAGTATTTCTATTCCTATTGTGGTCTTGAAATCTTTTATCAATATCACCATTTTCGAGACACAATGTTACATGCACAATATTGGAAATTTACCCAACCTGAAAATCACACATCTGTAGTAGATTGATATAATGTGGACAAGAATTATATTCATATGATCTATAACTCCAAATTCCATAACAGGAGTAATTTGAGAATGCAAAATTTTCTACTTTCCTAATTTTTGACGTACATATCTTCCAAGTTCTTCAGGTTAATGTAAATCAAACATATTGTTCTGTAAATTTACTCAACATTAGGCAATTGCATGGACAAATACGCATCATACAATGATTAACACATACATAAACTCAATAATACTGCCTGTACATGCGAATTCATGTGGGACACTCTGAACAAGGCTCTGTTAATCTTACAAGATGTCTCAGAATAAATCTTATAAGATATCTTTCAAAACTGTGCATGATCTTGCAAGATATATTGTGAACCCTCAATTAGTGTTGGATAAGCTTAGATGGGCCTTGTGAGACCCTCCTATATCTCAAGTAGAGCTGATCATGTATGTCTTATAAGACATCTATCGAGACGATGCATCATCTTATAAGATTTTTTGTAAGATTGGGTTATGTCTTGAATTGTCTTTTAAGATACATTCTGATCTCTAACTTGGAAATCGTTCTTGCAAAACCATACATAGTAGGATACAATCCCAAGAAGAAACTCACAAGATGCAAGAAAATTTCTAAAATCATATGAGCCATAAGATTATAAATAAAAAGTTATAAAATTTTAGCATATCTTATAAGGAAAAGGAAGATCTTAATGGGATTTTTTGTGCAGAATTAGCATGTAGCTTTTTGAAAACTTAAAAAAAAGACAGAAGGAACCTTCAGGGTGCAAGCCCCTCACTGAGCATAATTTCATGATGTGTGTTGTAGTGCGTTTCTGCCGAGTTTGAAGGATTTTGCAATGATGTGTTGATTTTGAAGAAATCTCTGCAAACATGCACCTGACCAAACATAATGTTCCAAAGTGTTTACTGTAGTCTCAGATTTGGTAGCTGTGTGTGTGAGTTTTCATCCATTATTATTAGTAACTGCTCCCTGTGCATTTAGTTTTGTTTTCATCTGCATCAGAGTTTGCGTCATACTATTACCATTGCATAATTACCAGTTTGTATAGCAAGTGTGTGTCTTTGTATAGGTGAAATCGTGAGGTATAAATAAGTTATCAGCCCTAACTCAAATGGGGAAACCAAAGGTTTACGGAATTGTGTCTTCACTATTGGGTTTAAGTATTTCTAGCATTGTTCTTTTCAAGTAACCATCAGGTTGTTAAAAGCTCATGTTTTAAAGTCAATCCCCGGTTATCTGTCTTGCCCAATCTTCCCCCTTCTGACTCATCTTCTGACTTCTGACTCTGACCAGGACAGGTAATTGCCTGAGGGATCAGTAACCCCTCATTTAATTGAAATATATAATTGTCAGCCATGTGAATTCCGGCCCATGCTGATAGTTCTTCCTGAAAAAGGTGATGCAATACTCTCTAAGACTCTTGCTCAGACAGCCTGCCCTGCACAACATCACCATTATGACCACAAAGCATCCATTTCTGTTGTGCATGGATGAGGCCGAAGGCTCCAAAGGCGACACTCAGCATCCATTTCTGTTGTGTCTGAGGCAAACTTTTCCTGTTATCCAGCTTCTTGCTCACAAAACTAAAGAGGACTGTATGTTATGTACTGAAACTGTATAGAGGTGGAGCAAATTATTGATGTAATTTTGAGGGCTTGAAAGCTCAAAACTATGAATGATTAATCAAAGCTGAAGCACATATATATATATATATAAATTTTAAAAATATGTAAGTAATTTCCATGCAAAACTTTTCCATAAATGTCTACTAAACATAAATGTCTACTTCTAAATATTATAAAATTCTTATTTCTTAAATTTTTGTGAGAAATAAGATATTTCTTACATTCCCGTGGGGTTACCCACCCATTTATCTTACACCCCTCAAAGGCAAGTTTTACAGGACTATATGGTCAAAAAAGTGCCCATCTCAAATGAAGGGCGCTCTTTGGGTGTCTTTCACTGTCACATTTGACATGCTGATGTCTGCCTGACAAGTGGGACTTGTTTGGTTACCTACCTCATAATAGAATAGGCCCTTTGCCTCATTTGGGGCACCATTTCCAAGATGTTAACTGGGCTGAGTAGGGTCCAGCAGCATTCCAGGCACGCCTACACAATTAATATACCCTGAAAAAATAGAAGCCTATGTTTGCCTGGTTGGGCTACAAGAAATTCCATCTCAGGGCCACACCCTGAGTGGAATCAGGTCCTTGGGCTTAGTAGTAAAGAAAAATTTGGCTTCCATGTCGAATGTCATTTAATGGTTAAAATTTTCATTCATGGCAGTGCCTGTCATATTTATTTAGACAAATTTTATTGGTGCCTGTGCAGAACCCTTCCCCAATGTAAGGGGTGTTGGAGTGGTGTGTATGACTCACCCTTATTGTGGATCCACAATTCCTAAATTTCAACCTGATCAAAAATGAGGAAACTGAAAATGTGTCCTCATGCATTCATGTGTCAATTGTAAATACACGTGGGGGTGTTTTGACCCACCAACAGACTTTGATTGATCTCCAGCAGACTCTCCCTGATCATTTTTGACTACTTCAGCAATGATGGAGAAGATGGGGAAGGAAAATGAGCAAGGCAGAATATGAAGTCATCAAAAAATGGGAAGGATGCTGTAGTTCCACAATTTTTCTAAACAAGGCATACTTGAAGTCGAAAAAATTGGAATAAAAACTTGAAAAAGTGCAGTCTAGGCGAATAATTTCAAATATCTGACTAATATTGAAGAATATGGTGCTTGGATGCCAGGAGACCTATCCAAATCTTCTTTTCATTATCGGAAACGAAATAAATTTTGTATTCCACCCCCTGCCCTGGCTGAGCCCCAGCAGAATTTCTATGCTGTACATGTATGGTGTAATGTGCAACAATGCTGGTCAATATGGATGAACAAGTATGAACACCTAGTGCATTCTTGAAGGCAATGATGATTTTTGTGCAAAATAACTTCCAATATTGGTGAAACCCACATAAAAATCAAGGGCGACCTCTTCTAGCAAGAGGTTACATCAGAAATTCACTGGAATTCAGAAGCTTAACTTTTCTTTGAAAGCATTCCAATTGGGAGAATTAACGATATCGGATGATAAAAAGTTCCAGACATTAATATAATGGTTAAAAAAGTCAAACTGGCAAACAATGGTTTGAACTGACTTTATCGTCAATCTTAGATCATGATTATGATGTCTTGTTGTTATTTATACAAAAAAAGTCATTAGGATTTAAACATGTTTTTTTGTGGACTATATTGTACTTGGTACAGAGGGCAGATTCTCACCTACGAATATCAAGCTTATGTAGACCTAACCTTTGAAGTCTATCTTCATAGGACAAGCCAAATTTATAATCAAAAATCTTTTAGGAAAATCTGTGTTATACATTCTCGATGTAACATATGTAGGCCAAAATCTGTGGACTCCATACTGAACTAGAGTATTCTAATATTGGACATACATAGACAATGAAAGCCTTTGTTAGAGTTTTTCTGTCACCTGAGATGAAACGCTTAAAAATTGATGTAGACCTAGTATAGACTATTTCAAGGATATACCTATACTGTTCTTTAAACCTCATATTAGAAGATAAAAGAATTCCGAAATCTTGTTGGGCTGCTGTGGGTTGAAGATGATGTAACGGACCTTTAGGTTTAGACAAAGGAAGTTGCAACAGTTCTGACCACAGGCTAACATAATACAATAAACCAAAACTCTCTCACACATTTCACCAGATACATGCCAGAACTTCACCAAACCTCAGGCAGAACACCTTGGCATGTACCTCAGGAGATCCTACCCAAGTCTCTACTCCTAATTTTAAAAGAGCCTCCACTACACTCACAAAACAAAACAATTACCGGTTCAATCTGTATTGGGAATGCAAAGGGCGACGCCAAAAACAGTAATGAAATAATATAAAGTAATTGGCAGTTGGCGGTGACGCTCCATAAAAAACCACAATATTTTCAGAATGCATAAAAACACAAAAACTCGCGAAACAGTGGCTACACATTTCTATGTAAATTTCATTCTTCTTTTTTGCCACTTTTCGCTGAATCCAAGCCCCTGAGCACCGACGCCAGAAGCTGAACATGTGCACCTGTGGCAACCCCGACATCATTAGACATAACTTGCGTTTGATGAAAAATTTTTACTACCAAGTGGGTTTTTCACACCCAAAAACAAAACATAACTCTTTATACTAGATATAGCTAATTGCCAAGTGGTAGACCAATTTGAAAGAGTATTAAGGTCTTGTTGAAGAATCATAAACTTTGTAGATAGGTTGAAAATTTTTAGATCATCCGCAAAAAGAAAAATTTCACTTTTGATATTGTCAATAATGTCATTTATGTACAAAAGAAACAAAATTGGACCCAATACGCTACCTTGGGGCACACCACTAGACACTTTGAGCTTGAGATGATTCGGAGTTTCCAATTTTGACGATTTGAAATCTATTCTTAAGAAAATCTGATATCCAGCTTAAAAAATGAGCAGAGAGATCATATTTAGAAAGTTTGAGAAGGAGCTTAAAATGGGAAAGTGAGTCAACGGCCCGGGCAAAGTCAATGTACAGTATGTCTGAGGAGTGTCCCTTGTCCAACTGATTTACCAATGAGTTTTTACACTTGAGTAACTGTGTAAATGATTAAGAAAATATTCACCTTTGAGACATGGGAGAAAACTATTATTCCCATTGTTTGAAATATATATGGAATAGCATGTTTAATTTTATACCTCTTGAAAAAAAAACTACTGAGGGAGTGTTTTGCGCAAATGAACACTCATGAATGACTCATGAACTCATGGACTCCTGACCTCCCACTACAGTGCAGAATAAAACTGTTGAACAGGTTGCTGCAAGCATAACTTAATTGATAGAGAGATCGCCACTAGGAATTTGTGCTCTCAAATTTTGCCATGACTTGTTTCATGGCTTTCAAGCTTCATTGTACATCAAATAAGTGAAATTGTATGCTTGATGAGAAACTGTTTTTGACTAGTCACTTCGTCGTTATTTCTAAGCAGATTGCAATTCATGTTCTATCATTTTGGAGATTCCATCCAGCAGCCGTCTGAGGGCCTGCCAGGAGTGAAGACAGTTTGTGAGTTATAGTCACAGTCAGACATGCATGGCGAGAATTTTCCTGGCGGGAGGATTCCTGAACTTTTCATCCAAAAGAGTATGGGACGGGTGAGCAGAAAAACGACAAAAAGTTCTGCAAGCCTGTTTTTCATACAAAATATGCACAATAATCATCAAAAAAATTCTCTTGGAAAGAGTTTAGGGGGGTGTTTAAAAATTTTTTGGCCAGGGTCTCAGGTATGGGGATTTATCCACTACCACCTATGTCTACATATGTTTGGGACATGTTTTTCAATTATCCCCTAATTTTGTGAAAAATGAGTAAAACTTCTAGATCATTAGATCCTATGATGCTCAGGGGTTTAAAAAAAATTTCACAAGAATGCAGGACAAATCCACTATCTGACAGACTATAGTCAACCGCTGACACACCAGACAGTACTGACTTATTCAAAAGCATTCACATTTTTCAGTGAAATCTAATGCTTTGACTGGTTTTTTACAAAACTTTTGTACTATTTTAGTGAGTAAAACTATTAGATCATCAGTTGCTATGTTTAGACTTCTAAAATCTGATGGTTTAACTCGTTTTTTACAAAATTTTTGTACTTTTGTTTTAGTTTTTGTGAGTTTTTTCTTAGTAAAACCAAGATCATTAGATTATATGTCCCTCTAGCATTTTAAAAAAATTTGAAGACTGATGCAGAACAAAAAATAAACTATAAAACTATCAAAATGAATTATTGTAGACTATTTGGTCAACAGCTGATGTCACAGACAGTATTGATTTTTTCAGAAAATTTTACATTTCTTTCAGTAAAAACCTCTACTACCTTCCTCAGGTTTTCTACAACTTTTTACCAAATTTCGAGTGAAGTAGGATTTGAACTGTGAGCTTTGAGTTTGTGAGTCAAGAGCGCTATCCACTAGGTCATCGGGGGCATATTTCATATGGCTAAATTTCTTATATATGCTGGTGGGTAGGACGGTTGTTCTCCCAGCCTATAGGACGTGTGATGAATTTTCTGTTCCATATATGACCAATTTCTATGCTTTTGATGCCTACATTCCTAGAGCTTGTTGCTTCCATTTCCATTGTCTCTCTGGTTGTTCTTTTGAAGTTGTTGCTTTTCTGAGTCAATATCTTGGTGTTCTCAAAGGCTGGAGCGCATCCACACTTTGGACAATGTTCAGCTACCCCACTTCTTTCTTCCTTGTGATTCTTCAGGGCATTTTTATGTTTGGATGTTCTTGTTTTCCATGTTCATCCTGTTTCTCCAAAGTTGACTTTCTGGCATGGTTCCATTGGTATGCTGTACACTACATCCTGCTTTTCTTCTTTGTCCCTGGTAGGGGCAACTGTTATGGTGCATGTTTGGATTGTGTCTTTGCTGGTAGCCTCCAATCTAATTTTATTTTTCTCCCATATCCTTTTTTACGTTCTGAGTAAGGTGTCCAGTGTGAGGGACCTTAATTGTGCATTTATGTTTCTGAGCCTTCTTGATTATGGTTTGAGGGTATCCATTCTTCCTGAAGGCTATTGCTATATTCCTCGTTTCCTTGCAATTATCCTCTTTTTCTAGGCAGATGTTGTTTGCCCTGATGATCATGCCTTCAACAACTCCAAGCTTCATATTAGTTGGAAGATTTGAATTGAAGTTTAGATACTGGTCAATAAGTTTTGTTGTCTATACACACTAGTTTTTAGCCAATTTTTGCTTCTGGACACCACCAACCAATTGCGGGTCAAAAGCCCAGTTGCTTCAAGAAGGCAGCCATTTGTTTGAATAGCGCAAAAGCATCAAAAGCACAGCCAAAAGTTTCAAAGGCACAGTTAATTATATGAGAAGCGCAGTCAAATGTTTCATCAGCGTAAACGTTGCTTCCGAACTTGCTAATTGCAGATATAATGATTAATTTTGCTTTTCAGCGACATGTGTATGTATAATTTGCAGCTTTATAGTTCTGCTATCAAAGTCGATTTTAAATTGGTAAAGTTGATTCGAATTTAAAGGATTTGCATATGGAAGAATCTTGGTTTTCAGAGAATGATTTAACAAGTAGCTCGCTTCACTGAAATTCATGGGAATGGTACAATTTGGAGCAAATTGACAATGTTGTAGTGTTTTTCTGGGGACTTTGTCATTTTTGTCAAACCGCGCATGAGGCCCGCAAGCACCAAGTGGAGTGAGCGACGCGGACCATCAACAGCCGTCTTACTGTAGTGCACGTCCGTACGTGTGCACTGGCTCTCTCTTAGTGTGCAATAATTTTGTTTTATTATATACGTTTATCATTGGTTTGGTAACGTACTCATTGCCTCCCAGCAAGTCTGTTTCTTTATTTTGTTTTTCTCCCTAGTGTGTGTGAGGGAATTCTTTATACACTCTCCCAGCCATGTTTTGTAAGTGTTTTGTGGCATAAGGTAAAGGTAAATTTGAAGAGGGGTCTTCTGTTTGTGTGATTATTTTAAGTGGAAGACAAGCTAAGGAAGCATCTTTCCTTACTTTGTAGGGTACTTAGTGTCAGGGTTTAAGTACTATTAATTAAGTTAATCAGGTAAGCGTGAGTGCGGGAAATACATACATTAAGGACGAACCCTGGGTTCCCACTCCTGCCTGACTCCTCACTCCCTGACCCGCCGAAGAATACAACAACAAGAACAATTTTACAAACGATGGAACAACAGTCCAAAATGCTTTTCTGAACTTAGCACTATGTAAAAGTCGCCTATTTTTGGAAGCACTCAAAAAGAGGCAAAAAAACAACGCTTTTTCTTAATGAGATGCATTTTTCAAGTATAATTGTCATATAGCATGCCCACTCAGTTTTCGAAAAATTTATATCTATTTTTTTGTGACATTTTGTCTGCACCTAACTGTTGCCTGCATTTTGACCCTCTAAACTATTGTGGAATAGTTCATCACTGACTGCACTTTTGAACCCATTTGCACTGTGCCTTTGAATATTTGGCTGCATGTTTGAAATGACTGCGCTAATGATTTCTACCCATGATTTGTATCCCCACCAACCAAACCACTAGCATATATAGAAAATCTAGGCATATGAAAAGTGTCCCAGAAAGCCTATAGGCTGTTTTTTATAAAATGCTACTAAAATGAAAAATGATACAAATATTAGGTGACTTGAAAATCCTGCACATGAAGCTTTTACTCTACATTTTTTCACTCAAAAAATTTCTAAGTGTTAGTTGAGTATCATCACCAAATTTAAGCTCCATATGACGAAGGGCTTGGTAGAAAATTCTGAAAATGTAAAATAGTACTTGCTTTCCAGATTCATTATTTGGTAGCATTCTATAAAAACAGACTATAGTAGATAGCTCTCTTGACTCACAAAGTCAAAGCTCACAGTTCAAACCCCATGCTAGTCGAAATTTAGTAAAAGTTGTAGAAAACCAGAGGAAGGTAGTAGTGTTGTATTTTAGAATACGTCAGGGATTGATGAGTCAGGCAGGAGTGAGATCTCAGGGTTTGTCCTTAAGGTACATATTTCCTACGACCATGCTTACCCGACTAACTTAATTAAAAGTACTTAAACCCTACACTCATTACCCTACAAATTAAGAAAAGGTACTTCCTTAACTTGTCTCCCAAATTAGAATAAGGCGAAGGGAAAGTAAATTTTTCTCCAATTTTGCCTTTGCACAAAAAGTAACACTAAACAAAACGTAAGGGGGCGAGAAAACAACAGTCACTCCCATGCACTGCTTGAACAGACACCAACAAAATGTGGGCGTGGGGGGAGGCGGTGAGGACGAATAAAAAATAACTAATGTTACGAATATGAAGAACAAATTTATATACTGAGAGAGCGACCAAAGGCACACGTACCAACACACCCTACAGTAAGATGGTTGTCGATGGTTCGTGTCGCTCACTCTACTTGGTACTTGCTAGCCTCATGCACAAAGTGACAAAAACGAGAAAATACAGCAAAATCGACGGAAACACACTACAACAGTAGTATTTCTGCTCAAACGTTGCTTATCCGTATTGTTCTGTTGCATATGTTGAATTGTTGTGTTATATCATGTGTTATATTGTGTGTTATAATAAGCCTAGCGGATAGCAATCTTGACTGACCCCATTCCCGCTGAAATTTGGTAAAAAGTTGTAGAAAGCCCGAGGAAGGCAGTAGGATTACTGCCGAAACGTTGATTATCCATATTGTTCTGTTACATATGTTGCATTGTTGTGTTAATTAAGCGTTTCACCATTTTTATGCAGTTGTAAAGGCCAAAAAACAGACAGCAAAAATGAACTATTACAATCAGCTGCAACAAATATTCAGACAATTGTCAGACAGTATCATATTACAAATTTTTAAAAATTAGATCACTGAATGACTTCCTCTACTGGTGGAGAAAGTCTCTCGAACATTGCACCCTCGAGGCCCAATATAGGAGAGGTGCCCACATCTAGGTGTACAAAAAAGCTAATCAGAAAATGTTGTCAAATGATGGACAAATTCGGAGTGGTGTCATGTCCAAATTTTTGTACAGATTGCATATAATTTTGTAGAAATTCATAAAATTTTTGTTTAAGTTTATGAAATTTTTGTAAAAATTTGTAAAAAACTGTCGAATTTTTCAGAAAATAGTTTGAAAAAACTCAGAAAATAGTTTTTTATAAAAATTTTGAATATTTCTCAGAAAAGTTATGGAACTTCTGTAGAATTTGCAAAAGTTCTTGTGAAAATTTGTATTATTTTTGTAAAATTTGTTAAAAATTGTAAAATTTTTTGAAAAATTGTTGAAATTTTTAAAAAATTGTTGAAATTTTTAAAAAATTGTTGAAATTTTTAAAAAATTTGCGGAATTTTTGTAAAAATTTGTTGAAGTTTGCTAAATTTGTGTGATTTTTGTAAAATTTTGGGAAATTTTCGTAGAAATTCGTAAAAATTTCGTAAATTTCGTATATAAATTTGTCAAAGTTTTGAATAACTTTGTAAAATTTTCGTAAACAATCGTTGAATTTTTGTAAAAATCTGTGAAATTTTCGTTGAAAATTGGAAAAGTTTGTTGAAGTTTGTGAAATTTTTGCCAAAATTGTAAGACTTTTCTAGAAACTTGTTAAATGTGCAGGAAAAATTTGTAAAAGTAAAAAAAATTTTAATGCGTATTTTTTGAGAATGGGGTCGTGTCCAGGGTGTCAGGAAGGAAGGTTTACCCCCCCCCCCCCAAAGAGCATGTATGTACTACTTTGCACATTATAAGTAGTATCCCTTGAAGTCTACACTTTGTACATGTGTATCTCTTGTGAACTGCCACCCCTGTGAGCCCATATAACTACTTGCTTGGGCCGGCTACCCAAAAGATTCAGGTTAGGCCGGACACCAAACTAGCTTCCAGGGACTAGGAGCCTGATTTGTAAATATTCATAAAATTTTTTCAAAAATTGTGGAATTTTTGAAAAAATTCGTACAGTTTTAAAAAAAAATTCGTGAAATTTTTGTAGGAAATTGTGAAATTTGTGTAAAAAATCCAAAATCTTCGTGTAAAAAATTTTCATGTGTAAAAAGTTTAGAATTTAAAAATTTGTAAAAATTTGTTAAATGTTTGTGAAAGTTTATAAAATTTTTGTGAAATTTATAAAAAAAGGTTGACTTTTTAAAAAAGATTGGATAACTTTAAAAAATTTGTAAATTTTTTTTATAAATATTTCAAACATTTCTGTAGAAAATTTGTGAAACTTTTGTAGAAATTTCTGAAGTTTTTATGAAAATTTCTGAAAATTTTTCGAAAATTAATAAAATTCCTCTAAAAATTTGTAAAAAATTATCGGTTTTTCAAAAATTTCCCACATCATCTTGAAAAATAAGTCAAATTTTTTTTGAAAAATTCCCAAATTTTTGTAAGAATTTATAAAATTTTTTGTTAAAGTTTATGAAATTTTTGTAAAAGTTTGTAAAAAACTGTCGAATTTTTCAGAAAATAGATTATAAAAGTTCAGAAAATTGTTTTTTATAAAAATTTTAAATATTTAAATTTCAAATATTTAAATATTTTAAAGAGCCACTATTGACCCAAGTAAGATGCTCCAATTAATTTGTACATCAGCAGCTGGTTCCCTAGAATCTACACTAAAGTACACATTCCAGGGCTACATTAATTTGTTGTAAAAATCGTAAACAACACCTGCACCTAGTCAAAAGTAAACGCCCTCCCAGACATTAGTCTCTAGTGGAACGGTAGCCATGGTCCCATAAAACATGTATACACAGAGGAAATAGATACAGAAGCATGCACAGAAGCACAGGGGTGTGGCTAAGCCCACCGTAGGAAGCAAGCATAGGGAAGACACGAAAAGCATACAGTACTAGGAAAGCGTTGGATGGTGTGACCAAACTAGTGAGAAGAACGAAGCATGAAGCAGCGATTGGCGGAAAAAGATTGATGGAAACAAGACCTCCTGCGATGCCAAGGGAGTGGCCACAGAAGCCGTATTTAAAGAGAAGCAAGGCATGATTCCTTCAGATTTTGTGATTTTAGTTTTATTTGCAAGCATGTTCTCCGTAAAAGTGAGATTTTTCGAAAGCAGTTAAACGGAGTTGTGTTATTTGCAAGTGATTGTTGTGTGTTATTTTATCGACGAGCAAGGGATTGCTGATTTTGTGTATTCATTGTCGTACCCTACTGTATCCCGTGCCATTGTACGTCGCCCCCATCCATTCGTTTAGGATCAAGTAAAGTATCACTAGAACTGGTCCTTACATATTTATTCTACATTGTTCTAGAACATTCCATGATTTTGCATGATACTATACCAGTCGTGTTTTTTGTATATTCATTCATTTATTTATTTATTGTGCTATTTTATATGTTGTGTTAGTTAGCCTTATTAAACTTAGCTATTTACCAGCTAGTATTTCATTTGGATCTTTACCAATTATACTGCAGCTAATCTATTTTAACCTTAGTCAAGTCATCATTCAAGACACAGTAGAGCTAAACCTGGAAATTAAATTTTTTGAAAATTGATTGCTTTACTCAATACGTAAATAGAAATGCCAGAACCTAAACTAATCCGCAGGTTAATTACTACAGTAACCAATGCGAAAATATAATATGAAGCAACAAAACGAAAACTTCATCCAATGGTTTGCGGACGTTTGGCCACATATTTTTTGATATTCGGCAAATCAAGAACGTGTTTCATTAGACGAGCCAAATTTTTATGACCAGCCAAAAATGAATCGCCGCCATAATTCTTGTTGAACATTGCAAAACGATCCAAAAGTTCAGTGACGATCAAATCGGCCCACGTTAACTGGTGAAAAAATATTGCGCAATATAGTTTTACAGTAAGAAAAAAAGTGAAATTCTACATTTACCTGATTGCCAACAAAAAATTTGCCGCCATTTTCAGTCAATAATTTTCCGTAAATGTCCAAAAAATTGGGCAAATGTTCTTTTTTATAGGCTTGCCATAATTCATCCTGAAAAAAAGCAAAATTTCTCCTCATTCTAGAATCCAATTAATCTAACACTAACTGCTTCCTCCAAATTTCCCTTCATCATGGCCATCAAATAGGGGAAAAAATGCGGATATTGATCGCCCAATCCGTCGACTATCATGTCTGCTCGGGCGGCCAAAAAGTTGTTTGTAGGAACGAGGCCTCGATGAGGCAAAAATGACTTGAGAATCAAAACTCACAAGAAACTTTACTTGAAACTTACCATGTTCTTTAGCCACGTAACGAGCCATAGCCACGGATTGGCATATCATCTTATCATCAACGTACAATACTGGAAGCTGACCCATCGGAGTACCTCAAAAGTAAAGCAAATTTAAGTGTGATACCCTGCTTGGAATTCTGCACATTAAACACCTCCTCCCCTGCTAATTTTGCATTTTTCCAAGCATTTGTCAACTTTTTGGTGGAAACAATTGACTTTTACACACCTGCTCTCGCAAGTTTACACTCTTAGACAATTTACACTCTCATTCTTGTAACACTAAAACAATTGTAGCTCATGTTTTTTCTACATTCAGCTTCATTGCTTACTGCGATGGGGAATATTCCCAAAGGTATTGTACTAAAATTGGTCAATTCTGGTTGTGGTGTAAAGTGGATTTTTGACAAATTTCGGCAGCTGGATTGAAACTTCGAAAAACACTTCGAAATTGCATTAGGCATGGAAATGTTCGAATCGGGTCATTATTTAATTTTGTAAATGTTTAATGTTGATTATTGTTGCTAGATGAAAACATCATAAATTGTTAATTTTTCCCCTTTTTTTCTTCCTTTTTGTTTTTTTTTTGTGTTTTTGTATTCTTCTGTTTTTTTTCGGCTTTTTGCTATATTTCTTTCATTTTGCTTTTTTTGTACTTTCTCGTTTTTATGTACTTTTTGGATTTTTTCCATTTTTTTCTTTTTTTTGTATTTTGGTATTTTTCCGAATGTTTCCTTTTTTGTTCTTTCTTTGTTTTTTCCTCCCTTTTCTTGTTGCATTGTGTTTTTGTATTTTTTGTTTTAGTGCATTTTTAGCATTTTTTGTTTCTTTTGCATTTTTTTTGTAATTTTTGTTTTTCTTGTTCTTTTGTATTATTGATTTTCTTTGATATTTTTTGTTTTTGTTTGTTTTTTTTCTGTTTTTTTATTTTTTGCTTTTTCCTATTCTTTGTATTCTTTCTGTAATTATTCCTTTTTATGCTTTAGTATTTTTGACTTTGGTTTTTTTGTAATTTTTGTTTTTGTTTGTTTATGTTGTTCTTTTGTATTATAGGTTTTCTTTGGTATTTTTTGTTTTTGTTTATTTCTTTCTTCTTTTGTATTTTTTGCTTTTCTCATATTTTGCTCTTTCCCATTTTTTCTGTTTTCGTTTTTTTCTTCTTTTGTATTTTTCTCATTTTTCCCATTTTTTATTTCTTTGCGTCGTTTGCTTTTTTGTTCATTTTTTGTTTATTTTCTGGTTTTTCTGGTTTTCTTGAATTCATCCTTTTTTTATTTTTTGTGTTTTCATTTGTTTTTCATGTTGCGTCTTTTTGTTTTTTAATTTTTGTCTTTTTGTTTTTTATTGATTGTTTTTCATTTTTTTGGTCCATTCTGGTTATGCTGTAAAGTGACGAGTTTTATTGCAACCTCTATGAATGCTGGAAAAAGGGCAGCAGGTGTACCAAAACTTCAAAATTGCGTAGGGCATTGAAAAGTTCGAATTGTGCCATTGCTGAATTTTGTAAATGTTTAAACTTGATTATTGTTGCTAGTTTAAGATATTGTGAATTTAAGCTTCAATAAATTATCCAGGTAATTTTTTTTCTTTTTTTTCTTTTTATGTATGTTGATAATTTTCCAAATTTTTCTTTTTTTGTTTTTTCTTTGCTATTATTGTTGTTTTGTATGTTTGTACTTTTTGCATTTTTTTTTATCCTTATCTTTGTATTCTTTTTGTATTTTTTTTTACTTTTCGCTTTTGTTCTTTTGGTATTTTTTGTTTTATTTTGTTTTTTTCGTTCTTCTGTTTTTGTTGCTTTTCTTATATTTTACTTTTCTCAGTGTTTTTCTACTTTAGTTTTTTCTTTTTCGGTATTTTTCTCCAATTTTTTTTTGTACTTTGCTTTTCCTTCTTCTTTTTGTATTTTTTGCTCTTTTGTTCCTTTTTCTATTTTTTCTTTTTTCTTGTAGTTTTTATTTTTTTTGTTTTTTCTCTGTTTTCTATGAATTTTTTGTTATTTTTGTTTTTTTTCCTTTTTCTATTTGTTCCTGCTTTTTGTCTACTTTTTTTCGGTCTTTTGTTTTTTTCGTTTTTTGCTGTACGTTTTTTTTTGTATTTTTTCCAATTTCAATTTATTGAATTTTCTTGTTTTTTTTCTTTCTTTTTTGTTCTCTTTCTTTTTTGTTCTCTTTCTTTTTTGTTCTCTTTCTTTTTTGTTCTCTTTCTTTTTTGTTTTCTTTCTTTTTTGTTTTTTTCTTGCTTTTTTGTTTCTTTTGAATTTTTTGTTTTTCTGTATTTTTAGCATTTTTTCTGCTTTTTTCATTTTTTGTATTTTTTGTTTTTCTCATATTTTAGTTTGTCCCATTTTTTCAATTTTTGTTTTTTTCTTCTTCTGTATTCCTGTCATATTATATATTTTTTGTGACCTTTTGCTTTTTTGTTTGTTTTCGGTTTGTTTCTATTCTTCTCTGGTTTTCTTCCATTTTTTCTCTTTTTTCTATTTTCATTTTTTATGCTTTTCCTTCTTGTATTTTTTGTTTTTCATTAATTGTTTTTTGTTTTTTTTTATTAATCCTAGTTATGGCATAAAGTGGATTTTTAACGAATTTTATTGCAACCTCTACTGAATCTGGAAAAGGACAGCACATGTACCAAAACTTCAAGAATGGGTCGGGCGTGGAAATGTCAAAATTGCGCCATTGATGAGTTTTGTAAATGTTAAAACTTGATTATTGTTGCTAAATGAGAACATCACAAATTCAAGCTATTGTAGAGATTGTTTGTCATGTTTCTATAAATTATCGAGGCTGCTCCGGTCCCCAATTTTAGTCATTCTACACTTCAAAAAATGTCCAAGTGTGTTTTTTTAAACCACATGTACGTGGGCTCATTTGTCATATTTTTAAAATTTTTAAACTTTTGTGTTTTTTACAAGCAAAACTGCACAATTCCAGAAAAAACCCAAAAAATTGTAAAGTTTTGAGTATAAAAGATCAATGGTTTTTACAGTTTTACACAAAAGTGTAAAAAGATTAAATATTGTGCAATTTGTAAAAAATAAAACCCTTGAAACAGATCCTCATCCTAAAAAACAATTTACTTGACTTCAATTTTGGCCAATCCTCTTGTGTAATCCTTTCGTCTTCAAAATCCACTCCCGCCTGAGCCAATATGAAACGTACGCCTTCAGCCCTACCTCGACCATTAAAGTAGCATACTTTGTAATGAACCATGATTTATCCAACACTGATGACGATGCGAGAAATCTTTCCGCGTACAAAATCCACGATGAAAATGAACAATAATTATGACATCTCGAGCCTTTTATGCATCTACGCCTTGTAAATCACTATGGTGATATAATGGAAATAAAAAAACAGCAAAAAAACTGGTCATTTTCCATTGAAGGCACGAAAAAACTGGTAGTTGCTGTGGGCAACCAAAAATCTATGTTGAATCTATTTTTGATGATGAGTTTCACCTGTTTTAACCTGCGGGAACAGCTAATTCTAGCTCAGTTCCTGTTAGGGGCCATACTTGTGATGTTTAGCAGCCTCTGCTCTGGTCTGAATGTTGTATTTAAGGATGCCGTCGGGAATCGATGAGTTAGGCAGGATTGGGATCCCAGGATTCGTCCTTAATGTACGTATTTCCCACGCCAGCGCTTACTCGATTAACTTAATTAATAGTACTTAAAGCCGACACTAATAGCCCTAACAATAGAGGTAAAGATGCTCCCTTGACTGTCTCCCGAATTAAGATAAAACAAGGAAGAAAACCTTTCTTCAATTTTTATCTTACACAATGAAAGACACTTACAAATGCAGCTAGGTGGGACTATAGACAATTCACTCCCAGGCACTGGGGAAGAAAACAAACAAAGATGCGCGTGTGGGGAGGCAAGGAGTGCAAGGTATTACTAATAGAAAACATACGTTATGAAAAAACAATGAATAATGCACATGGAGAGAGCCAGCGCGATGTGTGCTACAGTAAGACGGCTGTTGATGGTCCGCGTTGCTCACTCCACTCGGTACTTGTGGACCTTATGCGCGGATTGACAAAAATGACAAAATCGGCAGAAGCACACTACAACATGAAGACGTCAGCAATACGACCAAAGAGTCTATTGGCATGTCCCAAACTGGCTACCGTGTGTTATGCAAATGAGCTTCCTCATGGTAAAGGCAACAGTGCAACAGTTCTTTAGCAGTGCTAAACACAACCTTCAGTTGCTATACAGCAACTGGCATCCGACACGTTTCACCTGAAAAGATGAAGTTCAGCCGGGAATGCTGGTAACCCAGGTTTCACTTATGCCTATACCCCATTTTTCAAATTTATTTTCACTCGAAAAAATTCCATATAATTTTCATC
Organism: Romanomermis culicivorax; assembly: GCA_963922205.1. NCBI lineage: Eukaryota > Metazoa > Nematoda > Enoplea > Mermithida > Mermithidae > Romanomermis > Romanomermis culicivorax. Next base: position 839,049 of record CAWUHX010000019.1, read on the forward strand.
ACTAATGTAATCAATCTAGATCAAGGTGGCAGACACTGTCACAAATACAAATTTTAATCATTAAGTGACATTCAACATGAGAAATAATTTTCCTTTTGTGGTCAAGAACCAGGTTTGACTCCAGGTGTAGCAATGAGATGGAATTTCTCGTAGCTGGCCCAGGCATATATAAGCTCCAACCTTTCCATGGTATATGAATTGTGTAAGCATGCTTGGAACGTTGCTGGCTGGACCCTAATCAGGCCAGTAAGCATCTCGGAAATAGTATGACAAATGAGGAGACGGGCCTATTCCATTATGAGTTAGTCCCGCTTATGGGGCAGACACCAGCCTATAAAATGTGGCAATGAAAAAGCACCTAATAAGCACCTCTGATATAAGATGGACACTTTCATGAGCATACAGTACTGTGAAGCCTTAATATAAATGAGCAGGTGTACCCACAAAAATGTAAAAAATAAAAATTTTCCAATATTTACCAAGAAAATGTAGACATTTATGAAAAATTTTAGCATGGAAACGGCTGTTTAAAATTTATATATTTACATGCTTGAGCTTTGATTAATAATTTATAATTTTTGGCTTTCAAGCATTTAGAGCTACATCATTAAAATTTCGCAAATGGTATACATTTACACTACAATGCATACAGCCTTTTTAGTACAGTGGGCCAGAAGTTAGATAACAGAAAAACTTTGCTACAAGCACATCATGAATGGATGCTGAGTGTCGCCTCCTGTTATGTTTATTCTCTCTCTCTGCTTTCATCGAATGATGTTAGCAAAATAACCGAAGGGTCTATTGGTTTGTACTAATCTAGCTACTGTAGGTCACTCAAATGAGCTTCCTATTGGTAAAAGCTGATACAGGGCAACAGTTCTTTAGCAGAGCTAACACAACCTTCAGTTGCTATACAGCAACTGAAATCCAACAGCTTGCAGCTGAAAAGCTACCAGAATACTCCAGAGAACCTAACCCAATGGCTCTCGTAAAAGTCGGGAATGTGAGACATTGCCAGTAAACAATTGATTAACAAACGCAGATCAGCCATCCCACTTTAGTGGTGTAAAATACAAAATTATGGCAGACCAGCAGCTCACATAAAATACACATAAACTGCGTGAGTGATTTGTTGTGTGGGTCAGTAGGTTTATCTTCTAGTGGCGGCCCACACATACAATGAAGTGATTGAGGTATCCGTTACAATGGCCAATTTGCATAATTTATTGGTAAATACAACTACTATATAAAAAGGACGAAAAGAAACGTGAAAGGAGACGAATGAATAGTTGGCCAAAGGCCCAAATATTTATACACAAAAAAGACACTCACATAAAATTTATGTGGCCCCTGGTGGACGAAAAATAACACACAGAAATAAGTGGGCAAAATTTGCATGCCCAAAAACACGTGCATGGGCCCCAGCATGATGTGCATGTGCAGATACATCATGGTCATAACATGTCACATATATCTTTTTGAGGGCAATCATGCCCATGTAATGACGCCTTCTCACTACTTTGACAATTTGCATGAATGGAATGCCAGCTAGTTAAGTGCATCCCCATCACTATCAGGCTAGAGTTTTACCAACTTTTGCAGTGTCCTCAAATTTTGGGATGAACCAGAAACAATAAAGACTAATAATAAACGTACGATATAAAAACAATGTTATTTCCCATCCTAAGAAAAGAGCCAGCGCACACATACTGACGTGCACTACAGTAAGACGGCTGTCGATGTTCGGCCTTGCTCGCTCCACTTGGTACTTGCGGGCCTTTTGCGCAAAAGGACAAAAAACGGCAAAATACAACAAAATTGGCAGAAACACCCTACAACATGAACAAAGCCAAATTTTGAAAAGTTACACTCTGATGGTACGATAGACATCAAAGTGGAAAACACCTGATGATAACATGACAAAATAAATTTTGATTGCTTACCATTAATAGTCTTAAAAATGTTCTCTAAAGGCAATTTTTTGGAATGAAAGCCGCATTTTGCCTTTCGTTGACCAATATTGCACAGTAGATTTTCCACTCCTCTGCACCATCATTTTGTAATGAAACATTTTTTCATCATTTTAACTTGCCCAAATCATACACATGTTCAGTGAGTTGTTTGTAAATTCTAACTGTGCAGGCTGAAAAAAGTTTGATACAGTGGAACACAGTTAATAAACATCCTGGATATTGAGCATTTATGCATAATAAAAATGCTGAATCATAGTCTCAACTCAATTCCTATAGTTTATTATATGATGATAATACAGTTAATGATCACATGGTTAATGCATAATGAGCACGCTTGTGTAGTATACTACACATCTAACTAAACTGATACTATTTATTTTTTTATTAATTAATTACAGTAAACTTATAAATATAAAAATCACATTCACAATAAAATCGTTCCTGCACATAACATTTTGGTTCTTTTTGTTTTGATTATTTTTGCATAACCGTTTGTTATAGTTGGACCATAAAGGCAAAAGTTTTTTAGTGTTCGTTTGATATTAAATAAAAAAAAGGTTGTACTCATTATCTCTGGTAAATACGCTGGATGCAACGTTGTTGTTGAAATAAAAAGAAAATTTGACATCTGGCAACATCTCTCCGTGCTCATCGATTGCCTCGTTAATTATGGATTTTCCATGTGCCTCCTTAGCCTGGGCCTGAGCCTTCTCCATCAATGGTCCAAACTGGTATTTGTCCTCTGCGACCCTGAGTCGTCCACCTCCCTTCAATCCTTCACTGGTGACCATACCTTTCATTGGTGACCATACCAGTCATACATACCAGTTTCACAGATCTCAAACCAATGCCTAAACCACCAACAAAACTAGCGATTCTGCCACCCGATGCCGGGGACCTGCCTGCCCAACTACTGCCTGCCAGGACGCCCACCGCTCAAGATAAGTTGGACCTTATGGCATCGCAAATGGGGGAAATGATGATCCACCTAGGACAGATGCAGAACCACATCATTGCCCAGCAGCAAAAGATCACTGCTCTTGAAACAGGTAATTTTTGCCATGAATAAATCAAATGTAGGACCTCCTTCTCACCCTTTGGGCCTGTTGCCCGCCGAGCAAAGGGGTTACGGGTTAGTAAACCCACCCCATACCCTGCGGGCCGAAATTCCACGCGACTAAGACGTCAGCAACGATTTCAACTAACACCAAAAGAAATTATGCAAATTTTGAGCCAAAATGAACAAGGAGTAGCTAGTTTACCCTCTGAATGGGTATCAAGCCAAAGTTAGTGTTGCAATCTTTTAAAACTTTAGATCAACAGTTTAGAGATAACCCTCGCTTACCCGAAAGCATTAAACTTGAAATCCTATGATGGACCACCAATCATGATGTTCATCACTTTATGGAAGATTGCGCTTCCTACGACAACACTAAACAAATTGTTTTAAGTTTTCTAGCCTCCCCTGGAATTTTAAGTGACCTTCATAGAGAATGGTCCACTACTATGCAGGAAGATCCAGGAAGTTGTGTACAGTTTGTCAATTGATTATATTCTTTTGCAACTACCCTTTTTCAGGATAAAACTGAAAAGGAAAGAGACAGGACAAATAGTTTCGCTCCAGGATTCAGTTATGTTCTGCGACAACTTGGAAAAAGAGTTAAAGATTCAAGACAAATTGTTTGAACAATGGTTGCAGAAACACCACCGCCTCGTCATCAGCGAATCAAAGCTGCCAGAGCAAGTGAGCCATGTATCCAATCAGGATTACCCGCCGCAAATGCAACCTTTTAACAAATCCAGAGGTAGCAACTTTAGAAATTCAAACAGTAATGTATATTACAGAGGATGAGGGAACTAGAATACGGGCCCTCAGCACAGCAGTTTTAGTAATAATCCTTCCTGGCATCAGTATGCGGCACAAAACCCAACAGTGGACATTTCAGTTTACTATGGCAACACCCCCAAAAATTCATATCAACTGCACACGCCCACACAACCCTTAACCCAATCCCGTTATGTGACTCCTTCCATTAGTCGTGGGGTTATGGTAGCTATACCACGCCTCCCAGGAGACCACCTACATGGAGACCCACCACATATTACAGTAATCAGCCATGTACGACCAATATCCAAAGTATAGGTGAGAACACAAATGCGCTAAACCAGTTCCAGCCACAGTACTACAATCCCAATTTCGTAGTATCTTTTCCACCTTCAACGTCCAATCAGGATCAAAATAGGACCGCCTCATTTACACAATATAACCCTATTCATACTTCTAGGAATAAGTTGCAGGCAAACAGTGAGCACGAGTCACACCCTACCAATGCTAAAGAAAATGAAACGATGTCATATTATAGTGACAATTCTACACCTCCAATGGAAAAAACTAGAGGTAATAAAAATGAAAAGTGACAAATTTTTAATATTTTTCAGACACAATGGATCTAATCGAAGACAATACTAAGACCCTCAGTGCCACTGATAGTGGTCCCAGATATTTTCGTCGTTTGATGCCTAAAGAAAGTATGTTTTTTCAAAGATATTATGTAACGTGATACCCAGAAATTGAAGCCAAAAAAGGTAATTGGAGGGGTTCAGCATTATTGGACACCTCCCCCATGACTTCCACCATGGGATGTGACATGTATCAACACATAACTCATGCCCTGGAGGTTTACCCACCTTGGGCTATATTACAGTTGCCAATGGTCAATGAGTCCTGACCCTGGCCCCAGTCAATTTCTATACGAAACTCGAACAGTTGGGCACACACAGTATCCACTATACTGTGTTGGTATCACCTAAATCCATGATTATTTTGGGTACAGATTTTTAGCCCATGAAAGTATTGGAGCGATTTTTGATTTTTGAAATAGTACCCTTACTATTGACAATAAACAGGTAAATTTTGATATCCAACATCTGGAATCACCATTGAGAGCTTTAATGCTCTCTCCCCCGCCCACTCCCAAACTGTAATTTCTCCAACACTAACCACATCGTCAATTAACAAGATTGTGTTGGCACACCCAGTGATATTGGTCAAAAACGTTTTGATTCAACCTTAGACAGACGACATTATTCTTGGTACAATTTGGTGGCATGAAAAATTAACAATGCCATCTCCATTTGTGGTCGCTTCTGACAACATGTCAACATCTTATCAATTGAACCAGCCATTATCAACCGACACATCAAACAATTTCCCATAGTGATTATAAACCATTCAAGTGAGACCATAAAGGTAAGCAAAAATGAGGTTATAGGCAAGGTTGCTATACTTATGCACGAGGTCATGACCTCAACTAACATGACAAAACAACTCAAAATTTCCTATCTTACATGGACAAAATAGTTGCAAAATCCAATCTAAATAGTACCCAAAAAGGTAAGTTGCATGAATTCCCTCTTGCCAACTGCTCTGCTTTTAGTTTAGCGGGCGATCCACCCACAGTCACACATTTGGTACAACACACTATTGACACATGAGACGCAAATCCTGTAGCCAAACATTAATATCATGCGCCAATCCAGCAACATCACATAGTCCGAGAGCACATTCAGGATATAACAGGAAATAGAACCAAGCCTGTCCCTCTGGGCTGCACCTTTATTTTTCGTATCCAAGAAAGATGGTTCTTGGCGACCTGTCACAGACTTTAGAGGCATAAATGATGTTACCAAAGACGATACATACCCTCTCCCAAGGATGGATGACTACTTAGACAGCTTGGGAGGGGCCAAGTATTTCACAATGCTCAACTTAAAAAATGGATACTGGCAAGTACTGATGGTGCCAGACTCCAAAGAAAAAATGGTGTTCATCACACAAGATGGACTTTATCAGTTCAGGGTAATGCTCTTTGGCCTAAAAATTTCCCCTGTGGAGTTCCAAGGGCATATGGAAAGAGTGTTGCAGCCATACATTTGGAAAATTTGTTGTGTCTACATTGATGATATTATTGTCTTTTCAGAAACTTTTGAGCAACATTTAGAAAACTAACAAATTGTCTTTGATTGTTCACACACAATGGACTTGGTGCACGGGAAGGGGGGTTAATACGCAAAATATAACAACACTAATAATAAGAGAGAGAGCCCAATGCACGCGTCCGATTCATGCTACAATAAGACGTCTCTCGATAGTCCGCCTTGCTCGCTCCACTTTGAACCTGCATGCCTCTTTCGAAAAATGACAAATACGAGAATATTCTACAGATCGGCGGAAATATACTACAACAAACTGTTGTGCAGGTCTTCCCTTAGAGTTTCAAGAAGGATAGGTTTGCTTTGGGCTAAACTAGTTAGGGCTATTCCTTGGCAAGGCCTCCGATATTGTGCAACAGTTCTGTCCCCCCAGACTTGGCAACAACAACAACTCACTTACCTTCTCTAAGGGGCCTCAGGATGGCTCCTCTTAGGCTCCCAGAGGAAAATACTTGTCCTCAGGAAGGAACTTACTTGAAGGATCCCTTAAATGATCTTCCTTCTACTTGACGTCTGCAAGCAACAGCCCTTGGGCCTGTGGCCCTTCGCTAATACTGTAATACGGATGCTAAAATAGTATACTAAGGAAATAAACTAATATAAAAAAAGGCAGAAGGACCAATAAATAATTTAGGCAAATTAAATCACTGTTGCTGGTGAAAGGTTTATTGGTGGATGCTGGCATGAACCAAGAAAATATTATATAAAAACGAGAATGATTTCACAATCATTTTTCAGTCTTTCTGTGGTGCTCTGTTGCTATGCAAATTTTCTGCACCACTGGTTGCCAACTTTGTCGATTTGCATTTCCACTTTGCGATCGCGACTTTGCCAGCAACAGGGTGCCTAACATCACCGAGTTCAACTGTATTTCTTTCTTCAACATTCATACTGCTAACAGTCATTCAACCAGCATACTCGGTGGTTCATTTTCAGCCTGTTTTTGGACTGAAAAAGCAGCCAACTGCCTCTCCCTCCAGTGGGACTGCTGTCTCCCCCAAAATTTCAGGGCTGCGCAAGTCAGCTCACAAACTGCTGATGACTGTGAGCAGTAGGTATAGCAGAAGCTTTAAGTGACAGTTGCAAGCAATGCTTTGAGTGGCAATAACTAGTTCCCCTCTTTTTAGTGAGCGTCAACCATGCACAAAAATCTTCATAGAAGCACATTGAAGTTTTGCATTTGGTCATCATCATGTCAAAAAAGCAATAAAAAAGCTACAAATTCTCACTTTCAGTCAGAGTAAAAGATGTGTAAACTGCATAGTTCTCAAAACACTTTGTAAACGGGCTAAAAAATGACTACATCTATTCAATTCCCATTGGTCTAGAATCCCTAAACCCAAAAAATTGCAGAAATACCCTTGTTTACACAAATGACTAGTTTTTGTGTAAACTGACAGCGTCCATTGAATTCCCCATGATCAGAAACATCTTCCCTCAAAAATCACAGAAATACATTTGCTGACACTAACACACAATCTCCCTTTTGATCCTGAAATAGATTTTCTTAATCTGTTGACCGTTACCTATCAAATTCTCAGAACTAAAGTTGTAAATCTTTTTATCGGTCATGGACTCACATGGGTAGAAGCAAAACTCAATGGAATGGCTTATTATTGTGCTGCCCTGGTTGTTTTGACAACCCCAATGTTAGGTCAACATTTTTCTGTATTTCAAAAGGTTAAAGAAACTCTCCCTGACAAAAAACACTCCATGTGAGATGCCTTTCTGGATAATCCGCTGCTGTCTCCTCTATTTCAAAACCAACCAATACTGGAGAAAAAGGTGGAACCTTTGACCACCAAGCTTGGTCATCAAAAAAACTTGTCACCTAAGAAAATCGTATTTTGCCTTTTTATATCCCTGGCTATTAAAAAAATTAATCACTGCGGCTGGTATCATTAAACATTGTGTATGAGCCCAACTATTGCATAAATAGCAGACTAGGGAATAATTATCATTGTTGTGGATGCTAGCTTTACATTTGTAATATGGCACTGCGTTGCTAATATCCACAGCTGGAGCCTTCTTCGTCTCCTGGGAAATGGATGGTTTTCGTTTCGAACTCATTTACGAATAAAATTAAGTTTATAGGTACCTCAATATTTTAGGGTAAAAACCTAAAATAAGTAAAAACGAGCCGCCCTACAGAGATCGCCAAAATTTCAATTTTATGTAGCATGACTGGCTCCTCCTACTGAATGCAGCCACGAAAAATTATGATGTTGCTCGCCTCAATGATATCAGTCCAGCTTCAGCTGCCATTCACATGCCCCAGCCATGCAGCTGCTGTCTACATATCTTCAAAGTTGACCATGCCATGGCCTGGATGAATTTCATGAACAGTTGGTCAATGCTTTGGAAAATTGTACAAATCGAGAAGCTAGCAGTATGGCTTTTCGATGTTTTTACTAGGGAGTTAAGTCTCCCAAACCATAATTTATTCACTTTCTAGGTAATATTTCAACTTATCTGGGACCTGAAATTCCCTTGAATCCCATTTGATCCGAAATCATTTAACCCTGATTACTACTGAAAAATCATTTATTTATGGTTGGAAAATTTTATTTTTCTTCGCTGTTCAGCCTAGTAGAGGCCACATTCAACAGGCTGGGGTCTGCCTGACAGGCAGGAGTTGATGGGCTACCTACCTCATAAAATGGAATAGGCCCACCTCCTCATTGGCCGCACCATCACCAGCATGCTAACTGGGCTGAGTGGACCCCGGCAAGCAGCATTCCAAGCTCGCCTATACAATTTATTTACCAGGAGAGGATGAAAGGCTGTGTCTGCCTGAGACAGCTACCAGAAATTTAATTTCACGTTACACCCAAATCAAACCTGGTTCTATGAGACTTACAGTCAGAGGCAATAACGACTTGACCAAGACGGCCCTTGGTTGAAAAATTTAAACTTCTAAAGATCAGGTGACCCTTTTTCTGAGAGAAAGAGAGGTCGAAATGTAAATGCTCTGTTTTTTTCTAACTGTAACTTAAGCTTCCCCTTTCTGCCCTGGTCTACAGTGTTTCCTCTCCAGATTAGTTTATTCATAGCTAAAATGTCTTTCTGGCTCGAGGCTAGAGCAGTGCTTAAACTTTTTGCTAGACCAATTATTAAGAAACAGCTATAGAGAACCCTGACTTTTAGATCCTAAGAATTAAGGCTTTGATTTCTGACTTTCCCTGAGAATACAGATCTTACCATTTGATCATGGCCGTGTTTGTTCTGGCAGCCTCGATGCCAACATGATTGATCTATAAAAGGGTGACTCTGGTTGTTCTCTGGATTGCATTCCTCTGAGTCCGTTTTTCGCCAGTTGCCATCCTGATATCTTTGTTACATAATCTCCTCGTATATTAATCGTTTTTATTGGCAACTATTAATTTTATTTGGCAATATATTGATTATTTATCAGTCAAGTTTAGACGTTGGGACATGCATGTCTAGAATTCTTTAAGAAATTTATTCAAATCAGTTTAATAATACGAGTTCTTACCTATTAGATCTCAAATTGTCTGGCTTGAATTCACTACCCTTTCTTATATCGGACTAGTTTTACTTGCAGATTGAGAAAATAAGCTACAGTATACCTGCTGCGTCAGCCACTTCTCAAAGCCCCAACCCTCAACCATAACTCAAACCCTTAGATTTTTACAATAACATGGTCAGTATCTACTAGTTGCTGAACTATACTTCATTCATCTTGAAATCCCTTGTACCCAAAGGATACTACTAGAGATAACCCCTACGACCTTAAGCCATGAATAATATTTTTGAATCAGTGTGATATTCAGAACAAAATTTTTTTCTGCAGATCAGAACTTGAAAGAAGTGTAATAGTGATTACAAACTTTTTTTGTACAGGCCTGCAGGATCACTAGCTCCATAGTAGATTCAGGTTCTGTTGTTGGACAAAAGAATAAGTTGAAAAAACAAGAAGAAAAGATTGATGTTAGATTTTCTCCTGTAATAGAAAACCTGTACTGAATTTTTGATTTCTATGGAGTGGATTTTGATGCATTTTAGACTACTTTTGCATGATATTTGATGTATTCCAGCTCAGAAACTTTTGCACTCAAACTGATATAAATTAATTACTCTATCTTCCATTATTTGGGAGTTAGCGACTTCACAAAGCTCATTTTTCCATCCATTGAAAATTTTGTTCCAATATGTGCTGACTTTTACATTTCTTAAGAGAAAAAATTTCGAGAAAAATAGAAACTGGGTCAGGGCGAGATAAGCGTGTTTATCTATAAAACTTTTTTATTTATAGGGCCCTGAAATTCCTGGATGACATTTATGTTTATTGCGTAGACCATTTACCAAAAACTTTCACCATGCAACAGTTGACGTTTGTTGTGCTCTTGGCTCTATTTTGTGGGACTTTTGTTGCAAAGAGTGCTGCAGCAGTAATTTCGGATGCACAAAGATCCAAGGAAGCTGTTCGTTTATGGCTATTCCAAAAACCTATGGAAATCATGCTAGTTGAACCAACTTTGCCCGAATCCGAAATACGGATGGGAAAAGATGTATTAGGCAGAGTTGGCATGGATGACCCTGATTGTGATGTCGGACTGATATACAATTCCACTACTGAAAAATTTCTGGTAAGATATTCATTGACTATGACAACATACTAAGATAGGATGCCCAATTTCTACCATAAACTTGATGCTGATGATGACAAACTTCAATTTCAAGTATGTGTGATGAGTAGTCTCAGGCCAGGAAAGCTTTGGACGAAATTTGTGAGTTTATTAACAAAAGTGATGACAATTTGCAACTTCCGTCATTAAGAATCATAGTTGCAAATTATACAGGGACAATCTTGAGTCATAGGCAGTAGGGATGCAAAGGATACCCCAACCCAGATATCAATTACCTAAGCTATTTTCAGCTGCCCAAACCCAAACCGAACCCGAATAAAATGCATCTCAGATACCTGAACCTGAAATGAACCCGAATAGCTTTGACACTTTTTTGGGTATTATTCGGGTTTATTGGAGACTTTAGAGCACCTATATTCTTGGAAATCAATTCATCAACAACAATATTTACTTATCAATATTTGTAATTTAATTTTAATAAATTAATGTTAACAAATAATAATTTTTCAGCAGTTTCGGCCTTCATTTTGTTTCGACTTGGTTCATAAGTTAGACATGCATGGCTATAGAATCTTTCTGAGGGCGATGATGCCGCTGGTGATGCCAAATATCTTCTTACAAGACGCACCCAAATGGGAAAGTTTTTTTATTTAAGGGCCACCATTCCAAATGCTCTTCATAAATCCTAGGTCCTTTCTTCTTTTTGTAATTTTCAATTTCCTCAAAGAGCTATATTGAAGTATATATGATTGAGGTAGCATGCTCATGATTACCATATTAAACTAAGTGTACTAAATTTTTAGTATTTTCCTCTGAACTGCTATCTGATTCACCAGCAAAGTCTTCTATACTCAATCTGCCGAAGTTGTAGATGGTCTTGTTCTGTTTCATTCCTTCATTGACTGAGGTTCTATATCTATTGCACTTTGTTCAACGTATTTTTCAATATTACTGGCCACCTGTCTTACCATTGAAATTTTGGAAAAAATCTTTTCTTGTAGCACGGATCAAGGTATACTGGGATGTGACAATGTGCATTCTGAAATGTCATTGCTCCTTTAAACTTGTGCCCAGCTTTCTACTGTAATTTTTTCTTACTCATTCTGTTCTACATTCCCAAATCGTTTTTACAATAGCTTCAAAAATCGTGTCAACAAACGGATACTTTATCATATGAGAAGCATTGACACAATGATCATAACCCATGTACAAGTATGCATACTGCAATGCAGTAATACTAGAAAAAAGTTAACCTATCTTCATTTAATTACCAGCACCTGAGCCCTAGTAATTTTAGGATCAATTTCTGAACAAGAACCTGAACCCAAATAAATCAAATTGGACTACCCGAACCTGAACCCAAACCCAAGTAAATCGATATTCACTACCCGTTGCATTCCTCCAGTGTTGAAGTGTTGTATACCTCAAACCATTGATCCTCTGCATACAAGGATTATCTAATATTACTGGACTAGCTGGATACTTGTATAGTTTGATTGAAGCTTTTATTGCATGTATTTGTTGAACCATGGGGTGGATAACTGGATGCACCGTTACAATTAAGGCATATATGATCTCAAAATTTTTATTATGTTTGACTTTGTTCCATATTGGATTCGAACAGTGCATCTTGGGTAAGAGTCCAGGGCTCAAATCTTTAGGCCGGGGTTCAGATTTATCTGAGCTGCAGAGTTGGTTTGGGGAATCATAATGAGCAAAGTTTCAATCTAGGTCCATAATTCTGAACAAAAGTACTCAACATTAGTATCAGGCATAAACAGCAAAATTTTCAATAGGTTGAGGCATCTGCAAGCTTTTTTTTGTTCATATCAAGACTATATTTATTGTCAATTTTGGGTACCAAGTGCATCTTTTTTTTGCCCAGAAATGTTAATATTGTGTCCTAGATTCATTTTATCACAAAAATATTTACTGTGTTATCAATGTTTCGACATTAATAATGATGTTTATAAACAATTTATAGTCATGTGTTTGGAAAAAATTGCTTAAATGTGCCTCTACAAGTTGATTAGAGAAGAATTTTTTGTCATGAACAAATTATTGCTGGCAAAATGAACATGGGAACCAGGAAATCCCTCTTGTTATGTATTGTGTCTTGAATAATGACTGCACTAAATTGAAAATAGATTAGCCTTAGGATTATGGGTAAATATCCAACTTGAATAATAGCTGATAAACTGCTAAGGTTAATAAGGCTAACTAACACAACATATGATATGAAGTACTTAATAGTGCAATAAATAAAATGAATGAATGTAAAAAAGAACACAAGTTAAATAGTATCACAGAAAATCACAGAATGTTCTAGAACCTCATAGAATATAGAAGAATATTATAGAATATTGTGGAAGGTTATTGAACTTTGTGGTATGATGCAGTACATGGAATGTACCTGCACATGATATTATGTGATCATACAGTAAGATATGCATCACTTATACTCGAACATCATATTATGTGATCATACTGTACGATATGCATCACTTATACTCAAACATCATATTATGTGATCATACTGTAAGATATGCATCACTTATACTCGAACATCATATTATGTGATCGTAGTGTAAGATATGCATCACTTATACTCGAACATCATATTATGTGATCATACTGTAAGATATGTATCATTAAAATTGCACAATTTATGTGTTTGGCTCCTGATGTAAAACTGCTAAATAAAGGTGCTAACTTGGTTGACCCTAAATGACACCCAAATAAACAATATAAACAATTATTTGGCAACCAAGATACAGACAAAAAATTTGTTTCAACGGACAGAAAATAAAGTTCCTGGAAAGGAAGAAATTTGCAGAGGGTGAGGAAAAATGATACAATTGCTCTGCAGATTTCACTGTCTGCAGCGTATCACTACCCAATTTTTGATTTGGAATGAACTTATGAAAAACCAGCAATGACATTTTCTACTTAATATGGCTGTGGGACATTTGACTTTTATTCTAGCATGTAAATTTTGTTCAATAATGGATGCAGATGAAGGATGAAGTCTCAATCTTTGGCCACATGAACCCTTTGTACCTTTATCAGTCTTCATGAACCATTTTCAGTTTGAAGGATAACCAGGTATGTTAATTGAACATTATTTAAACTGACAGAAGTGCCTGTGAATTTGACTGTTCAGAGTACATGCACATAGGGGGTAGGGAGGAGAAAACCCCCATAACTGACCCGCCTTGCCAAAAAAAGCTGTCCAACAACCTCCTGAATTTTTTTCCAAGACATATGTTCTGATGATTTTTGTGCATATTTCGTATGGAAAATAGGCACACAGAACTTTTTTTTGTTTTTTTGCTCACCCACCCCCCTACCCCCCTGGAAAAAAGTCCATGGATCCTACCCTAAGGAAAATTGTAGCTGTGCATGTCTGATAGTAAAACATTAAAAATTCAGCAAAGAAAACCTGAGAATGGCATGTTTGATGCAGCTACTGCTTGTACAGATAAATTTAGCAATCTGTAGGAAAATTTGACTTTCCCATCAGCGCACACATTTAGTGAACGCTGTTGAATATTTTTTGCATGATTGTCGAGACAAGTATTCCATGGTTAGTATACAGGGAACAGTTTGGTGATGAGCTGAACTATTCGTTGGAAAGTGCAGTTGGAGAACATTTGGATGTCAGGAGATCTGGATAAGTAATTGATCATAATAATTATGAATCAGTTCTAAAATGAGGCATCTGTAGAGGAGTTGGATTGACCCGGGAACAGGATGTGCTGTAGATGGCATTGATGTCCATTGTTGTCATTCTATAGCACTGATGTCCCTGATTTTCTCCATAGAGCAATAAAATAAATGTGCCAATTTGAAGGAGTCAAAACACACACACACACATATGTATGATACCTATTAAATCATGGTGGCTTAGTAGAGATGAAGAGCCCAGAATGAACAAATACAGAAAAGCATGAGTTTGTCAACTGGCGAAAATTTGTACAAAACACCACATTCCTAATACAATCTGTAGTTAACTATCCATTGGCATGACTCATCCTAACATTGTCACAATTCCTTCTAGAGGAAACTTTCACTAAACCAGCAGGACAATTTTCCTGAAACAAGTACCAATAAGAAGCCCTCCAAAAACTCTAAAGACTTTCATAATCATTTTTTGTGAAATTTTTATGAATGATGATAAGAAAATTTAAAAAAAGCATAAACAAAATCAATTTTTTTCGATTAGAATTGTAATGAATTCAAGTTTTTAATGATACAACTAAGTCCTTTTCTTTTATTTCCATAAAACACTAACTAAAGAAAGCTGGCAAATAAAAAATTCGTATTATTAATCATAAAGCACAATAACATGAAGTTTCATATTAAATTAGTGGGTTTCTTACAGGACATTCGCTCACGATTGAGTTTTCTGAAAAAATACCCATATTGAGAAACCATTAAGTATTCTCTACAATTGTGCATCAATTTTTTATGCTACAGTATGATTTTTGATTTTTTAGCTTGTGATTGAGGTCAAATGGCAACTCTAAAAACACTGTAAACATAAACTCTTGAAATTGGGAAGGAGGAAGACCAGCAAGGAAGCACAAAATGTCTGCTATACACAAACTTTTTCCCTTGATTTTGTCTGTTTTAACGCTTTCTTTTAAGCCACAGCTTAACTTTCTGGATGTGTTTTCTGCAGGAATTGAGATGCAATCAAGACACACTTTAATGACAGTGTAGATATAGTCTTTGGGCTGGAACCATCATTTGGAAGTTATGCATCCGATTTAGATCTCAGAATTTTTTTCAGACTACAGTATTAATAGCCTAACTGCCTCAAGTGTTGAACATTGGTGGCTAGAATTGCTGCAGCTTCCATATTTTTTTAGAACATTGATTGGTAATATTTTAGCCAGTAATGCAATCTACTGATTCTATTTGGTATTGATTTTATCTCAAGTATGCTTGGGGGATATGTCAGTCTTGCTTGCAATATGTTCATTCTGCATTGACAACATTGAACAAAGCAGAGTACACAAGGATCTTTGTGCAGAACATGCCACGTTAGGCACAAAGATGTCATACGGTGAGATTCAGTATTTGGGATGAATCAATTAAGCCTCAAATAAATATAAACTCATGAAACTTACTAGGTCAATGATTAAGTGCACTCATCACCAGTAATGAATTTTTTCACAGGTAATGTTGGACAAGTTTCGAGCTAAACAACTGCTCGATACTAATGACTACACAGAGTTGAAGAGCCAGCTCGAACAAGGCCGACTATTTTCAAAGGACTTCATTAGCACAAAGTTGCACCAAGTTATCACTGGCAATATTCTCCTGGTAGATACGACAGTGTCAAGAAACGATCCAAAGAGCTTGAGCTGGTTCTACTCCATATGTAGAGTCAACTTCAAACAGAATATTGTAATTACGGGGGAGGACCTAGAAAGTAAGCTATTAGCTTCAAATTAGCCTGAAACTTGTTATTCTAGGCATCAGAAGAACTCATAGAATAATTGATATTCATTCACCAAACCATTAATATAAATGATTTTTAGTTCTATATATGAGTCCTATGAGAAGAACATACTGTACATGTTTTTGATGTGACTGTCCTCAGTGATGCAGTTCCATTATGATTGTCCAATAAGATGAGACACCATCAGATAGAATAATTCTGGCTGCATGTAGGTAAGTATTATTACTGCAGTAGTTTCATGGTTGCAGCCTGAGAAGTTGTTCATTAATCAGACTTAAGTATTTGCTGAATTTTCAACCTTGATGGCTGCTTTCTCTAATTGTAAAATTTTCTATCATTCAGAAATTAAGACCTATTTAATTTATCTGCGCAAAAAAGCATGGTTCGAAAGGAGTGGACCCTATTGTCGACTGCTGCTGGAAAAGTATGAAGAAAACAAGAAATATTTGCCTTTCAGTGGTGTCGATGAAACTTTCAATCCTGAAGACTATACACGTGGATCATTGTGAAGACTACTATGAAAAAAAACAGTATTGTCACAGCTTAATGAATAATATATTATGATTTTGGTCTGGGAAATGAAAATTATTTAATTAAAACTGTCTGCAAACTCTGCAATAATCATAAATTGAGTCATTTTGCCATAAGAAATCATTACTAACTTTTCATATAACTTTCTTCCACTGATGAATGATAGTCCTCATTTGATATTAGTGTGGACATTTCACCTCCATCTAATATTGCCGGCACTGCTGATTCAGCCACATATGAGATTATTGTAGTGTGTTTCCAACAATATAGGCGGATTTCAATATAATTTGGGAGCTGTTGGGAGTTGCGCTTAGGTGCATCATAATTCCTGTAGTTGACCATTCCAAGGTAAATACTGTAGTTTTACATTCTGAAGGCAGTAGTACATGTTGTCTATAACTATTAGGTATTTTTCACCAGTGTGCACTTGCTCACTTGTCTCGCCAAAGCCCTATAACTACTGCTGGAAAGTTTAGTTTATTGAAACATCAAAACAACAACTCTGGGTATGCAGCTGACAACATTTCTTGAACTCTCAACTTTGTTTTGAAGAGCTTTGTATTCAGAGATCCTAAATCAAGATGGGAAAGTAATTGTTGGACCATGCTGGCATATTTCAACTGGAATTTGACTTTGGACTCTTATACAGTACAATACCACTGTTGACAAGTATGGATTAGATACACAGGAACACATTTTTCGTGGATGCAGTTTAGCATTCCCAGGTTTTCCAGCCACCTGAAGGTGAAACTGTCAAACATAGACACAGGTCAGAATTTTATGGTAAACAAATTTGGGGGCGTTTATTGAGGCAATCATTTACTAATGCTGAGTTTTATATATTAATGGCTAGGCTTAGTACCTTAGTTAAAAATTGTCAAGGACTTTTAGATCAAAACTTTTTACTACTGCTTTCAGACTGTTATATCTTGCTTTGCGGTCGGGGGTGATGCGGTGTGATGCAGGATTGGGATTCCAAGGTTGCGGCCTTAATGTACGTGCGTCCCACGCCCACGTTTACCCGATTACTTAATTACTAGTACTTAAACCCCGACAGTAATTATCCCAACAATTAAAGAAAACTTAGTTTCTTTAATTGTCTCCCTTCTTTTCTCACTTACTAAAATAAAGGGACTCTCCTACCTATTTATTATTATACAAAAACGTACGAAACTTACGTGACCAAAACGTTATGGGCGAGACGAAAATAAAATGATAATAACAAATCTACTCCCACGCACGGGCGAGCAAAGACGAAAAAGGCGTGGTGGGAGGCGGCTAATGCGTGCTAGTGGTGGCCGGCGGGGCACACAACTAGTAAAGAAAAATAAAAATACACGTAAAATATACGTAACGAACAATGAATAGAGAGAGACCAGCGCACGCGTACCGACGTGCGCTACAGTAAGATGGCCACTGGTGGTCCGCGTTGCTCTCTCCACTTGCCACCTGCGGGCCTGTGACGCGTTTTGACAAATAATAAAAAATCGGCGGAAAACACACTACAACACCCCTCCCCCCTTGCAGTAGATCGCCCTAAGCGATCGTCAAGAAATACCGAAAAGAACGTGCAAGGGGAAGGGCTCCGCCACTACAGGCCGTCGCCGGGGTTGCCGAAGAGTCTTCGGCGTCACACAGCGGGGCCGGCGGAGTTGTTGGGGTAGTTTGAGCCGATTTTTGGGGCTGCGACCATAAGCCCGGCGGCGAAGTGTACGAACAAAGACGGGGCAAGTGGGGGCGTGTAGCGGGTCACCGGCGGTCAACTTACTGTGTGTTTGCAGCGTCGGCTGCACATGCGCTGGGATCACTAGTACAAAATAATAAAGCACGAACGAGATTAGAAAATAAACAACCGGTGTGAAAATGAGGTTAAAAGAAAACGACAAAAACGAAAAAGAAGTAAAAGTTACTGTACAAAAGCTCGTGATCAGTGGCGGCGGCGATAACGAGTGTCGGACGCTGAACGGTGGTTTCGTGGCGGATCGCGGCGGTCTCGTTCTCGTTCTCTTTCTCTTTCTCTTTCTCGTTGGCGTTCGATGTGGTAGCCGTGGGGATCGTATGGATCTTCGTGGCCGTCAAAGCGGTAGCTGCGAGAATAGCGGGATCGACCGTAGTCAGAGGTATCCCGGCGGCGAGACGACGAAGTTGACGTTTGAGGCGGGAGCGGCGATAGCGGGTTAACGCCTGGCGTTGGTAACTGAGTCGCGATTAACGACGGTTTGTCGGACGGCGTCCCTGTTGGCGGCAACGGTCGCGGTGGTAAAAGATTCCACCGGGCAGAGAAATCGTGCCGACGCAGCACGGGCGCGGGGCGATCCGTCTCGCTATGGTATTGTAAATAAAGTTTTCGGACGTCGGCGAGTTCGGGCGGCTGTGGAAACGGTGCGTAGTCTGGGTAAGCCATCCAGCTGTCGATGAGTCCGACAGCGGTGTTGTAGGCTTGGAGCAGGCACGAAGGATTGTCCAGGCCGCGAGCTTCGTAGAGAAAAAGCGTCAAATGGGCGGTGTGAACGGCGTCAACGACGCCGAGCTCCTCGGCCCAAAGACTGGCGACCCATTTCAATATTACCGTGGCAACGGCGTGCGAGATCGGTGGTTGCTGTTCTACGTACGAGGGGCGGTAGTGGTCGCGGAAATATTGGTACAACGTCAGTGAAGCGTTCGTGGCGCGTATGTGCACCGGCATAATGATGTGAATGCGGAGGCGCCCGAAAAAATTGATCAGCACCATCTCGTGCATCGTGCGCGGCGAGAAAAACTCAACGGCCGGGTCAATATGTGGCGGATAGCCCGGCATGGCAATCGTAACAGCGTGCGGCTTATCGGTAGTACGGAAACGCGTATAGTTCGGCAAGCGCTTAGCCTCGCTAGGCAACCGGGGTTTGATTGCTGGCGCGGAACTTGGTGGCAACGGAACTCCAAGGACCGGTTTGGTGGTGATGATCATATGCGGCTGTTGGACCGCAGTAACCGGAGCCGACGTCGGGGCCGTAGGCGGCAGCGACGTGGTGTGGGTTACCGTGGTCGACATGGCGGTTGTCGGAGCCGTGGGCGGCTGCGACGTTACCGTAGGCGTAGTCGAGGGTTTTGCGGGCTCCACGTCCATAGGAGGTGGCGGGAGCGGAGCTTTAAATTCATCTTTCGGCGGATTCTTTAGAGCTTCCAGGCGGCGCTGGATTTCGGCGTCTCGGTGCAATGGGCTAATATAGTCGGTCAATTTCGTCGGTGAACGGCGGAAACCATGGCGATAGTGTTCTTCGTAAAAACCCGTTGTGTGCACCTTACGGGTTTGTTCGCTCTGAGTACGATGCGGCGGTGCGTCATCGCGGCGTTCGTGTTGGCGGCTATCCCTGCCGGTTGCTGGGGTTTGTTTCGTTTCTTTTCGGTGGCGGTCGTCACGAGAATGAGACTCGTGGTGTGGTTTGGAAGAATCGCGTTTGGGTTTCGGCGTTGACGTAGCGTGCGAAGAGCGTTCGGCTTCTTCGCGGGTTCTTTGCTTATCGCGTTGTTCACGGCGTCGAGTGGTGCGCTCACTGGGCGTTCGGCCGCGCTCAGCACGCGAAGTGCTGGGTGGCGGCGTACGCCGTGTACTCGGTTCGTCCGATGTTTTTGTCTTGTGAGATTTGCGGTACGCCGATTCGTCCTGAAGCTGTTGTTTTCTTTTTATCGAATGTTCATACCGCCCGGGTCTTCGGATGGGATTACCATAGCGATCTAAAGCCGGCACGGACGTGCTGGATGCCTGTGGGGTTTGGGCATCCACAGGCGCCGTCGGCGGCGGTAGAATCGCTGGTTGCGGCGGTTGCGAGATCGCTTGCGGTTGCGTAATGACCGGCGGCGGAAACGGGGCCAGTGGTTGCGTGACGGGTTGGGCCATCGCAGGAGCCATTTGAGCTACTTGCGGGGCCGGAGCGATCAACGTCGGTTGCGGCAACAAAATTTGTTGTATTTGTTCTTTCAGCGCTTCAGGGTAGTCTTTCCAATGGTGTTCGGGAAACAACATACCGGGCGGCGGTGGCGGAAAATGATACGCGGCCAGTGCTGCGGCCAAAGCGTCCCATTGCGGAGCTGAAATAAACTGTTGCGAAAAACGTACAGGAGCACTATACCTGGCTGCGGCAACAGTAGCGATAAGCGGAGGTCCCGGCAAAGCGGCCGGCGTCGCCAAATATATTCGTGGATCCACGGCGGGTGCCGTGGTGATTGTCGTAGCGGCTGGTTCCATAGAGGCGACGTCCATAGACGTGGATTGGTCCACCGTACTTTCTTCGGGTATGTCAGTCAACATTTGTTCTGACGTCATTGTCTCGGAGTCGATCGCGGCGGGTTGGACGGGTGTGGACTCGTCCATCGGGGCCGGAGCGATGTTGGAAATTTCGTCTAGCGTCAATTTCAGGAAATCGTTGATTTGCGTAGCGGTTGCAGTGATATCGGAGGGCGCGGGTACCATAGGAAGGGCCGACACGTCCGTTGACGGCGGCAGCTTCGCTATGTTGAGATCAAAGATTGGCGTTTCAAGTAGTTCATCGTCGGCGGGTTCAACTTCAACGTCGATGGGGCGGTCGAGAAGTTCCTCGGCGGTGAGCGTGTGCACCGAAGCCGTAGTCGGCATGGGGTACGCATACACCGGCGCGGGGAACGAAAGGCGGTTTTGATGGTCGATGAGCGCGATGAACGTCGAATAAAAATGGAAACGGCTATGTGGATTGGCCGTGTAATCGTTTTCATCGATTTCGACTTCTTCGACCGACGTTTCCATGTGGAAGTTTTCGTCGAACACGATCGGGCGTAACGCGAAACGGTTGCATATGTACGTGCTCGAGTCGGCCGAAAAACTGGGCTCGCGTTCCGGAATGCGGTTCATCCAAGTCGTGAGGAGCGAATTGGGGTTGCCGTCGCTGCGGTACCACATGCACTCGTAGAACACGGCACGTGTATCTGGCGTCATTGATTGCGCGTGGCGGAGGAGGACGTCATTGACCCAGGCGTATTCCGCGGCGGAGCATGGTGAAGCTAGAAGCGCTGCTAACGGCATAAAAGTCGTTAGCTTCCGGAACCATTCTCCATCAATCTGTAAAAAATTAAGGATGGTTGAGGGGTGATAACGATAATGGGTACCGTTATAAGTGCGCTCGCGTAGGGGTTGGTCGGCGGCTACGCGTTCGGTCCAAAGATCTTCGA
The DNA here is from genome assembly GCA_963922205.1 of Romanomermis culicivorax. Taxonomy (NCBI): domain Eukaryota; kingdom Metazoa; phylum Nematoda; class Enoplea; order Mermithida; family Mermithidae; genus Romanomermis; species Romanomermis culicivorax. The sequence continues at coordinate 860,807 of CAWUHX010000019.1, forward strand.
CTTCGTGGGGAAGCGGCGGCAAGTTGGGATCGTTGTAAGGCATACGATCGCGGACGGCCAACTTGTATATCGGTGAAAGCGGGAAGTTGAGCAACTCGATGATGCGGTGGGTGAGATTGCTTTTCATGGCCGACGTAACGGCTGCTTGAAGACGTTTAGGATCATCGAACACTGATTGCGGTTTTAGAGCCGGGTCTTCGTCGTCGGAGACGTCTGGTGACTTGTTCCATTCGTCTTTCTGTTTCTTTTTCTTCTTTTTCGGCACTTTCGGAACGGGAAGAAGCTTCGGGTGAGTTGTCCGCGTCAAGGATTTGACGTCTTTGAAACCGTTGGGAACCGTTCCTAAACAGAAAGGCCGACCGTGGTCGGACGATGTGCAATCATACATAAAAAATTTGTATGCGGAAAGAACTTCATCTCGCATAATCGCGGGCAAGGCCACTTGTGACGTAGTCGGGTAGATCCGGTTGGCGTAGTCGGGAGGCAAGACATCCGACAGCGCGACGTTGTGAAAAGTGGCGATGACGTACTCGGCGAGGTGGTCGATTTCGGCGGCGTCCAACGAGTCGTGGGGGAACAACGCGGGCGCGTTGTAGACCTCGGGGATGAAGCCGTAACGACCGAATGCCAGGAACAATAACAGCGGATAGTAGGCGTCGAGGGCCGCGTAGGCCAAAACGTCGGATTGTAGAAACGACGTTGCTGGATTGTTGAAAAAGCGTAGAGCGTGAGGAAAGCGCAAGGTGAGCTTTGAGACGTCTAGCGCCCACATTGCGGAGACTGTGGCTTTGAGCGTGCGTTTTTCCGGAAAGAAACCGATTCGGCGGGCCAATTCGTACAGTGACGGCGATATGTCGATATTGCGGATGACGCGGTACGCGTCGAAGTGGATTGCTTTCACGACGGGATCTTTGTTTTTCTTTTGCCGGTCGGTGCGAAATTGAGTGCCCAGAAGCGCGTAGATTCCCGCCCAGTCGTCGGCTCCATCGAAAGAGACTACGATGGTGTGGTCGCCGTCGACTAGGGCGAAAAGCGCGGTCCAATCTTCTGGGGTGGCGGTGAACGTTTCGAAGACGAACATTGTGCCATTCGGAAACGCGAGTTGAACGTAGCGGGGGTAACTAGACGCCGTGAGGTCGGCTGGCATTTGAACGGTGCATTGAAATTGTTTGAAATCGGCGGCCGAGATGGATTCGGTGTCAAAGCCGACCAGCGTGTAGCCACGGAAGTTTGGTGTGGGTTGGACGGCCAAGGCCGGTCCCAAACTTCCGGGTGAAAGGAAGATCGGCGGCGGCAAGACGTTCGGGGGTCGCGCGTACATGGAAATGTACCACGACTCTAAATCGGCGACGCGAGTTAGGCGTTTGACGTTGTTTTCTAAACAAGAGCGAATGTGATACTCATCAATGACACATGGGACGCCACGTCGAATGAACGACATGGGGTTTTAAGGATGATGTAAACGTGAACCAAGAGGGAAACGGTGTGGTGTCGTCAATTCGTTAGAAGGACATATGCTTTGAGGCGGCGTTGGCTTGGGCGGCGATGTCACCTTGATGGGCGCACGTGGACAACTGGATCGGGCTACGATAGCGAGATAACGAGAGTTGTGGTATGCGGAGATCAAGGCAGCGGCCGGTTGTGGACTGAGAAGGCCACAACTTGACGATGACGGGATCGCGGCGGCTGACCATGGAACTCTGACCCAAGACTACAGAGGGGGAGATACTCATGGGGTCCCAAGCAAAAGCATGCAAGTATAAGCAGCAAAAGCATAAAATGAGAAAATACCGTCGCAGGCGAAACTTAAATCGTTTTGGTGGGGCTGCCGTTCGGCCCAGCGGACGTAACGTTCGTTTACGTTTATCGATTCGCGATACGGCGGAGGGTCGTTGGCCGTGGAGGATGATGCGGTCGACGGCGTCGCCATATTGAAAAAATAAAATTTTTGAGAGCGGCTGGAAAATGCGACTATTGCTGATGGAAGCGAAAGATGGAAATGAAATAGTAAAAAGAATAAGCCGCTGAAAGGTGAAAAAAGTGTAAAGTAGGAAAATGCAAACACTATCATTACGAAAAGCAACACAAACACCACTATGTTAATGGAGAGTAAAATCAACCTTTCCCAATTAGTCTTATGAGAGTGATAGCGGCCAGGGTCGGGCGGAAGTAAACCGAATGGCCTCGCGCCAAACAGAACCTAACATTATAGAAGAAACCCCCTCTTATTGCGTAAGTGTGGAAACCGAGACCGGGTGTAAAGTGACATTGTAAAGTCGGTTGAGGGCAAAAACGATGGATTGCGTGGAAACGTTGGAACTGCCGTGCATCGTTGCTCGTTATCGAGGTCGCCATGATCTAAATTAAACAAACACAAAGATTATGTACAACGCGGCGTGATGAGCGCCGTATCACAAAAAGAAAATTTCAAAGCGAACTATTGCCGGCGGGAAGTGTGGGGCGTGCGGGGTCCACCTTCCTCGTTGTCAAAAGCATTCTTTGCCGGTCGTGGGATGAACGGTTTTAGACGTGTTATGGAGACAGTCTGCGGGCGGCTGGGCGCGTCAAGAGAGTCGATGGTAACAACGTTTTCGGCTGCGCGGGAAGCGTCCGTGATGAGGAAAGGCCCGATGAAGTCGGGTTGAATCTTGTTGGCTTTTCGCGTGTTGGTCAAAAGAACTAAGTCGTTGACGGCGAAGTCGCATCTTCGAGCTTTGCGGTCAAAATATTCTTTGCTGGCGGCGGCTGCGGCATCGAGGTTAGCTTTGATCTTTTCGTGCATCTTAAGTTGGGCTTGCGTTAGAATATGTTGATAAGCGTCGTAATTCAAGGGCAAGGTGAGACGGCGGGCGCAATCGTAGTCGAAAGTGATGCGCGGTTCATATCCTCGTAATAAACTAAACGGCGAATGGCGTGTGGCGGTATGCGGCGTGGCGTTGTAAGCGAACACGGCGTAGGGCAGGTAACGCTCCCAGTTGTCTGGATCGTCGGCGGTATACTTTTTGAGTTGGGCGATCAATGTTTGATTGAAACGTTCGACCATTCCGTTGCACTGGGGGTGGTACGCCGTTGTCTTGACTTTTCGAATTTTGAGAAGTTCACAAATATCTTGCATGAGTTTTGACGTAAAGCATCCACCTTGATCGGAAAGGAGTACAAGTGGGCTACCGTGCGTAAGGACGACGTTGTTGATAAAACATTCCACTATTGTTGAGGCTTTCTGATCCGGAATCGGGTGCGCGGATACGAATTTCGTAAAGTAATCCTGAAAAACAATAACGTAGGGACGCTTCTCACCTACTGGCGAAATGTTGACGATGTCGGTTGCCACGATTTCGAATGGGTGTTTGGGTTGAATTGGCAACAACGGCGGAGGCGGTGACGTGCGCGGTGTTGTTAGTTGGCAAATTTTACAGGTTTTGATCCAATCCCGAACGTCCTCTTCCATGCGGGGCCACCAAAAGTGAGCTTTAATGGCGGCTAGCGTACGATTGGTTCCTTGGTGATTCAAAATCTTTGCGCCGTGGAATTGATGAAGAGTTTGGTCGACCAATGAGGCAGGTACGACTAATTGCTTGACATCTTTGATATGCCGGTACAAAAGTTGATCTTCGAGGAAGAAAATCGGCGGGTGTTTGGCGGCGTTATCCGTCTTGAGAGAGGCGATGATTTTCGTTATGGCTGGATCTGCGGCTTGAGCTTTTAAAACATCTTCGTGAGCGGCAATCGTAATGGCTTCGGCCGGAGGCGGTTCGTGGTCGGCATCCTTAGGCATTGAATTAGAGAGTGTGGGTGAACTGATGGTCTTTCTTGTCATCGCACGGGTGATGGCGTTGATTTCGGCGTCGACTTCCGTGAATAGTGGAGCCACTGCTGGGCGTGTTTCCGGTACCGTTAAGTCGGTTTCCGTAGTTGCACCAGCAGGGTGAAAATTTTCACGGAAGATCTTGGCGGTCAAGTTTTCAGCGTTTTGGATCGGGCATTTGTCGCGGTCATCTTTCCTAGATAAAAAATCAGCGCAAGCGTTATCCTTACCTTTAACATATTCCACTTTATAATCGTAATCTTGTAAGCTGATCGCGAAGCGCTGGAGTCGTGAATTGCGGTGTTTCTCGTCTTTGAGCCACTCAAGGGGCTTGTGATCGGTGCGGACGATAACTTTCTGGCCGTACACATAGTGGCGGTACATCCGGAAGCCGTATACAATGGCGAGGCATTCACGCTCAGTTGTACTGTAGTGGGTTTCGGCATCGGTGAGTACGCGACTATTGTAGGCGATGACCCATTGATCGTTTTCGTTTTCTTGATACAAAATTGCTCCGATGGCGGTCGTACTAGCGTCGGTTTGAATAACGAATTGAGCTTTGCCATCGTAAACCGGGTAGCGGAGAAAGGGCGAAGATGTAAGGGCTGTCTTGATGCCTTTGAATGCGGCGTGGTGTTCATCCGTGGCGAAGTATTGGGCGTCTTTGCGTAAAAGTCCATACAAAGGACTTGACAAGGTCGCCAAATTCGGAATGAATCGCTTGCACCATTGAACTAGACCTAAAAAACTCTGCATACCTTTTTTAGTCTTCGGAAATTCATATTCGGCGATTGCTTTGACTTTTTCGGGATCGGCGGCGATTCCGCGGGCGCTAAGAAGGTGTCCCAAGAATTTTACTTGCGGCGGCAGGAACTCGCATTTGTCGGGTCGAAGCGTAAGGTTGGCCGCGCGGAGGGCGTCAAAAACGATTTGAAGGTGTTCCAAATGCTCTTCAAACGAATTCGAAAAAATAATAATATCGTCTATGTAAACGAGGCAAATTTTCCAAATGTACGGGCGGAGAATTCTTTCCATTAAACGTTGAAACTCGGCGGGCGCGTTTTTCAAGCCGAAAGGCAAAACTTTGAATCGAAACAAACCTTCTTGGCAAATGAAGGTTGTTTTGTCACGGGAATCGACGTCGAGGGGTACTTGCCAATACCCGGCTTTGAGGTCGAGCGTGGTGAAGAATTTTGCGTGTCCCATTGCGTCCAAGTAGTCGTCGATGCGCGGGATTGGGAATTTGTCGCTCGGCGTAACATCGTTGATTCCGCGGTAGTCAACAACGGGTCTCCAAGAGCCATCTTTTTTCTTTACCAAAAATAGCGGTGCGGCCCAGGGCGAGCGAGATGGTTCGATAAAATCGTTGTCAAGCATTTCTTGGATATGGCGGCGTACAATCGGTCTTTGTTCCATCGCGGCACGGTAGTAATGGCGGGAAACTGGTTTTGCGGTGCCGGTATCGATGCTGACGGTCAATTCGCTGGTAATAGTTGGTTTATCGCCGGGGAGGCTGAAAACATCGCGGTGCTGTCGGAGCATCTTGAGGGCCCTCTCTTTTTGCGCGGTAGAAACGTACGTCTTTTCCGTCATTTTGTTCAGGGCGTATTCCAGCTTTTGTTGAGCGGTGTTGCCAGGGAATGACTTGTCCAATGCGGCCGGCTCGTGGTCGGTTAAGTCGCGGTCGGCGGCGGCGGTTGCTATCTGACAATCGACGTGGGTTTCGGAATACTCCAGCGTGTGCTTTGCCATCGCAATGAGTTGGTTTGGTCGTAGTTTTATACTGTTCGGCGTATTGTTGATGAAAAGGAGCGGACAATGGCCGTTGGTGATGTTGACCACTGCGGTTTCGACTGGGAGCTCTGCGGCAACGTTATCCGTGGCGAGTGGTTGTACAATCACGTCGGGCACTGTCGCCGATGTTGTGGGAAAAACGCTACTTTTGACCCATTGTTGGCAGTGCGGTGAAATGGAAACGGAAGCTTGGGCGACGAGAAAAATTGGTTCGGCAAGCTCTGTAACCTCCAACCGCCTAGGGGGCGGTTGGTGTGGACCAGGTTGAGCCTGCCGAATCGGTTGTTCGACTTCGATTTCTTCGGGTTGACTAAAAATATCAGATTTATCATCATAACAACTTACTCGTTCGTCTTCTGGTATCTCTTCTAAAACGTTGTCGTTAGCGGCGTTGAGAAATAATTCCGTTTGCGGGCGGATCGAGGCGATTACTTTGAGCGGCAGTTTAACGTCTTGAATTTCGATATAATTGTCTTTGAAGTTTAAAATGGCGTGGATGTCGGGGTGCGCGAGGAAATCGGTTCCGATGATGAATTGATCGTTTCCGTCGTCGTCAAGGATTACGCATTTGATCATGTGCTCTCCGAAGGCGGATTCCATTGTGACAACTACCGGGCCGTGAGCGTTGACTACGGCGCCGTCGGCTACTTTAATTTTTCCACATATCGGGAGTTGAAGCGATTGCTTGTCGAAGGCGCGTTTGACCAAACCTGATGATAGTACGGAACATTGGGCACCTGTGTCGATGAGCGCGTGTGCTTTGACGGCTCCAATTTTGATTGGGATTTGAAAGGCTCTCGTAGAAGCGTATTTGCGGACAAACGATTTGGAAGATGGCGTTAGATTATCAATTTGACAAACGGACGAACGAATATGACAGGGATCTTGAAAAGCGCGGCCTGTTGCGTTCCAACGGACGATGCCGGGGCTGACAATGGGCGCGGCGGAAGCAATTTCTTTGGATGGAACGACCATATTGGCCGCAGACGTTGAATGATTGTTAACGCGTGTTTCGAGCGCAGGTACGGGCGCGGTGTTTGGTGCCGGAAGGGCGGGTAGGGTAATTTGCATTTCTGAAGATTGAGAACTGGCGCGTGATGAATCCGTTGGCGTTGTGACGTATGGAGCCGGTACCGCGTTGTAATGAATATGTTGTTCCCACGGCGCCGGAAATTGATGGTTCGGGTAGACGGCGTAAGTGTTCTGAATAAAATCATTTGGGCGTTGTATAGGATTACCTTCATAAAATTGGTTTCGCGCGCCGCGGGCGTAGTTCGCTCCACGTTGGGGCGGTCCTCCGCGGCGGGGTCGCCAATCGCGTTGTCCACGGACGTCGTTTGAATTATTTCGGAAGTCAACTTGCCGTGGTTGGGCGGCATAATTTGAGCGATTTGGTTCAGTTCGGGCTTGTTGTTGAGCGTTTTGCCGTTTGAGCCAGACGCAGTCTTCTGTGTTGTGAGTGCGGGATTTGTGAGCGTCGCACCACAGACCTGTAGGTTGCGCCGGGCGTGCGCGGTCTCTGCTGGCGGATCGGTCAAAACGATTTGCGTACGGCTCTCTGTTTTGAGATGGATGGCGCGGACTTTGTTGCCTATTGTTGGGTACCGTTTCTTCAGGGCGTTGTCGAGATTTTCTTTCTTCATAGTCGCGGTCGTATCGTTGAATCAATTGTTCCAGGAGCATCTCCGTGCGCGGTGGTTGCGGCGGCGGTGGTTCAATTGCTTGTGGTTGGAAAGAGACGAATTTATTGGGCTGCATCCCCGTGTTTTGCGTCCTGCGGTCCATTGAGGGAGAGCGCTCGCGGTAGCGGTTTTGAGGACGGTCCATGCTGCGGCGGCGTTCAAAACGGCGATCAAACGGTTGCGGCGACTTCGGAGGCGGTGGGTCTTGATCAGCTTGATTTACCAGAATGGGTCGTTCCGCAGTTCCGATTTCGGCTTTAGTTGCGTTGAGGACACTACGGGCTTTGGCTACGGCGTCGGCCAGTTGTTGAACATTTGTGAAACCCTTTGCTTGTTCGCCAATTGTGAGTTGATAGAAAACAGGCATTTTTGTCAAAAAGGTATCAATTACTTGTTTATGCCGGAAAGTTTGATCTTCATGCTGATACAATAGTTGTACATAAGTCATTACCTTACTCAAGAATGCGGCGGGTTCCTCTCCAGCTTCTGGGGTGATTGACGCAAGTTCACGTTTAAGAGTCATCGGATTGCAATCGGGCGCCAACTGGAACATAAGCAAATGTTTGGCGTCTTCGTACCGCGTCATATCTTGGATCATGTCGCTCGGCGTATCGCGGGTGAGTCGGCGGAGGGCACTCATCTTTACGTGATTGGAGGCGTCGTAGCCGAACTCATTTTCCAGTCGTATGAAGAAGCGTAACAGGCGTTTATTTGTTGCGGCGCCGTCAATTATCAACGGATGCATATTGTCGACGATTGTTTTGATGCGACTATCTTCTTCACGATGAGACGTGCGCGGCATGTCGTACCGAGGATGCGGGTGTTCATAATAATCGTCGGGTGGATAATCTGAAAAGCCAAATTGGTTTGCCGCGGGCGGTGGGCGTCTTTGAAGCGCGGAGCGGTGTAAATCGTCATCGGCGCGCGTACTGCGGGCGAATTCGTTATTATACAAGGTATCCGTCGACGGTGCTTTGGGTTTGACCTGGTTTGGTAGCCTGCCAAAGACTGGAGCCGGTTCAGTTTCACGGAGAGTTTCGTTAGGGATATAAACATCTCTTGTCTCCTCGCCGTGAAACCGTGAGGACACCGGCGGCGGTCTTGGTGTAGGCGGATTACGCGCGTGCGTCGCGGCGGCAGTTGTGGAAATCAATTGTTGCATTTGCTCGGCGAGCGCGGCGAAACGCGCGTTAGTGGCTTTTGTTTGTTCTTGAATTTCGCGTTGAACGCGTAATTGTTGGGCTTGGAATTGATCGGAGACGGCGCCGATAATTTGATCAATGGTTTGTACCGTGGGGACATTGTTAGTTATACGCGCGGCGGCGGTGTTTAATTGTTCCAGCGCGTCACGTGCTTCTATGCGAAAATTTTGGACTTCGTTGGCGTTTGCGATAGCGAGACTGCTGCGGTGATCATTTGTTGAAGCACGGGTGGCGGCTGGGGCTTGCGGCGGTTCGATATTGACAAAGGATTCGGAAGAGTCGGTTCTGGCGACAATTTGGTCATCATTACTTCGAGCCGGCGCGGGCGGTGGCGGCATTTGCGATGCGGGCGGCGCGTTGAGACGATTTTCGGCGGTGGCGTGAGTATTTTGGTGTCCAAACCGCGGAGTTTGGGAATTGTTGGTCGCCGCGGTTGCGGGAATGAGCGGTGCTTGCGGCTGTGCCGTCCCGTCCAGTGCGGGAGTGCTGAAATTAGACAAGGGCGGATTATGGGGCGGGAGGCTTACCGCGGGGACCGCTGCCGATTGCGTAATATTTGACGGTCGCGGCAACATCATCTGGTCAAAACTTAAAGCGCGGCGTGCGGCTGTGGCGGCGTTGGGAGAACTGGAACGCGACGGAAATCGAGTGAAGTCCGGCGGTGTGTGGCTTACCGTTGGCATCTTTTTTCTCAAGGTATAATAACCTCGTTTGTACCCTTTGGCGCAGCTACGGCGGGGTCGAATTTTGAATACTTTAATTTCTTCGGATGCAACGCAACAGCGGGGAGCGGCAACGTACAATCCAAACGGTCACCAGTGTTATATCTTGCTTTGCGGTCGGGGGTGATGCGGTGTGATGCAGGATTGGGATTCCAAGGTTGCGGCCTTAATGTACGTGCGTCCCACGCCCACGTTTACCCGATTACTTAATTACTAGTACTTAAACCCCGACAGTAATTATCCCAACAATTAAAGAAAACTTAGTTTCTTTAATTGTCTCCCTTCTTTTCTCACTTACTAAAATAAAGGGACTCTCCTACCTATTTATTATTATACAAAAACGTACGAAACTTACGTGACCAAAACGTTATGGGCGAGACGAAAATAAAATGATAATAACAAATCTACTCCCACGCACGGGCGAGCAAAGACGAAAAAGGCGTGGTGGGAGGCGGCTAATGCGTGCTAGTGGTGGCCGGCGGGGCACACAACTAGTAAAGAAAAATAAAAATACACGTAAAATATACGTAACGAACAATGAATAGAGAGAGACCAGCGCACGCGTACCGACGTGCGCTACAGTAAGATGGCCACTGGTGGTCCGCGTTGCTCTCTCCACTTGCCACCTGCGGGCCTGTGACGCGTTTTGACAAATAATAAAAAATCGGCGGAAAACACACTACAACAAGACCTTGACCCCAATTAGAAGCATCAACAATAATTGAAAAACTAAGTAGTTGGAAACTTTTTGGATATGCTGCTGATCAAAGGCCAATTTTTGGACATGGGGATGACTTGATGCTTGAAAATATTGAGTATCTGAATTAGTGATCCTTACAGGATCCCAGTCCCCGTAAGAATACTGGGGATCCCCGGCGTTTTCGTCATCGTCCCAATCCCCAGTCTAAAAAAGTCATCAGGGATTCCGTTTTTTGGGGAATTTCATTTTAGTAATGCAATTTGTTCAGCATACCCTATTTTCCGTTAGCTAATATAACTACACTTTAAATTATTAGGTACAAAACAACGAACAAAATTATAGAAAAATATAGTATTATACATATTACAGGGTTCATACACAACCTAGAAAACCTGCAAAACACAGGGAATTTTTTTCAGGTCTGGAAAACCTGGAAAACACAGGGAATTTTGTGGAAAAATAAATATTTTGTGTTAAAAAGTATAGAGGATAATCGTCAAATTTTTTCGGGGCACTTCGGCGAGTTTTCATGCACATTGAAAGTGAAATTGTTTAAAATCATCAAGTATTTGAGATCGTTTTTTTTAGTTTTTCAACTTTAACTTTCAATTTAGCCTTTAAATTATTATGTCAAAGTCAACGTTTCTTTTGGATTGTATGGGTAATATTCGAGAAAACATTCAAACTCCCCATTTATGCCAGAAAATTGGAGACTAATCAACAATATGTTTTCGGCTATATAGAGCTTTCATATATGCGAGTGAAAAAAAATCGAGTCTGGTCACGATTTTTTCTAGGTTAATTATAGGAGCCATGGCTTCTAAAAACTCTTGTCAGAGGGTCAATTCCACTGACCCTTGGTCCTCTAATTATCTCACTTTCATTTTCTAAAGTTCCTTTGTTGTTAAAGTGCTTTCATTTATTCTTAGGTAAACAAACCGGTAAAACGGTTTGTGTCACATACATTTTTGGGTCAAAATACATAAATGGTGGCGCGGATGTTTTGCATGCAACTGGCAAGTCGATGTTAGACGCGTTGCAGTATGTTTTTTCATTGTTAACTTTTACTTATCATTATCGTCTGGTCACTTTTCTTATTGCGTCTTCGGAGAAGACTCGCGGCGACTGAGGAAGGATTGAGGCCGCATTCACCGCTCGCATTATTGTGTGTTTTGATTTTCGCATTGCAGATTCATCTTGAGGACTCCCGCGGCCTAAGGAGATTTTCGACGTTCAATCTTGATCAAGGAGATTAGTGAGTGGTTGTTCAGGAGTTAGGTAGACTGTTTTGTCTTTGGCCAAGCTTTCAGCTTAGGTCGTGGATTAAGATACCCTGAAGTCCCTGGGGCTCTGTGCACAGGGACAAAAAGAAGGGCCAGCAACGTAGGGAGGAAACCAGCGCTTGTGTTCACACTTTGGCACTTTGCATTCCGTTTATCACTTGCTCACTGTTGTATTTACACTTTTGTCTTTTCCAAAATAAACACCTTTGTTCATCAAGTCTCCGTGACCTGCAGTAGGATTGTATTCAGTACTGGGTTAGCGTCAGGGGCCGTACCAGATTGGATCTCCCGAGAACCGCAGCTAGGTAGCCGAGGGCATACGACAACCTATACGACATTGGTGACATGTACAGCTACAAAGGTAAAGGATGAAGAAAGTATCGAAATGGAAATTAACGGTGCGGAAACAACCTGGAAGAGGACCGAAGGTAACATTATTGCAAACCGAAGTAACTAAAGAAGATCACGCCAAAGGAATGGCAAATATGGAAGCAACCATCGAGCAAGTAGCAAAGAAATTCGCGAATCTACCCGAGGATAGTGATAAAGATCAAACTATTGATGCGGAAACATATGATTATGCGGATCACCGGATACAGATGTCCTCTGATTCAGTATCATCCTTCGAGAAAATTAGTTTACCCCCCGAAACGAATGCGGTATCATTTTATAACTCAAGATATCTGCCTACAATACCGAAAAGTGATGCGAAGATCGATATCGAAACAAAACCAAAGAACGAAACCGAAGGGCTAACGAATGGGAATTTACAAGATGTGGCCACTTTAGCTATCCTGGAATCCATGCAAAGAGCAGTGGATAAATCGACAAACGCCGTTAATCTAGAAAGAACAAAAGCAGCACTTCGAGAACAAGAAATACTCGAGTAACTAACGCGAGAAAGAGCAGAACATAAATTATGGGAAGAAAAATTTTGTGAGCAAGAGCAACAAAACTCAAGAAAGATCATGGAAGAAGTTGAAAAGCAAATGCGGGAATTGATGAAGAAAATGAGTACGAAACCCGACGAAAAGATATGTGATCCGGGAGATATGGAAATACTTCAGTCTGAACCGGTCAAAGGCCATTTAGACAGGAGTTTGGAAAGAAAATTGAATTGGTTTGAAAACCACTTGGCTCAGGCTCAGGCTCAAGGTGCCCAACATCAAATGATGGAAGAGGAAATACCAACTAGGTCATGGAATCATGGAAGAGAACAACCCACATCTGGAGGCAGCCCTCGAAATCGGCAAGAGTATGGAAGATATTGTGAAGATCCCGAAAAAAGAATGAAGATAATTCTAAGCCGAATGGAAAATAAAGAAATATCCGACAAAATGGAGGCTGCAGAAATACTCTATTTTTTCGCCTGTTTGGAAGGCACATTCAAACCTGAAGATACAGAAGATCTAAGAATTGAAGTACTTTGGCGGTGTTGCGATTTTGAAACTTGGACTTAGGTGGACAAGAACGGCAGCTATGAAGAAGGAAAAGCAAGCTTAATCAGAATGATCGCCCCCAAAATGGACACTCCTGCACTTAGAAGGGAACTACATGATATGAAAAAACGAAAAGGGGAAACCACAAAAGATTTTTTGCGACGAATAAAGACTTATGTGCATTTATTGAACTATGAAAAAACAGAAAACGAAAGAAATCAAATTATCCAAACATATTTTCACAAGGCTCCAGTATACGTCCAAACTCAAATGAAAGGTCGGCTCCATGAATTCAAAAATATCGACTCTTTGGCAGAATTCGTAAATAAATTGAAAGCCGATACGACGGCCTGGAAGGAATTTAGCGAAGAACAAGAAGACAGTGAAGACGATCGGTTGAATCGAGTCTATGAAAATAGAAGATTTAATAATTTGCAAATTCGTCAGCAAGATAACAGTATAGGTCAACAACAACAAATTGCAAGGCCTCAGCAAATTTTCCCACCGCCACCAGCATTTCAAAACCCCATATCTCATCAAGATATTATGAAGATGGTCAATGATGCAATTAGGAATCAGGGCCCTTCAGCTCTTAATCGTTGGGGAGTCAATAGTAATCCTAATAATGTTCAATACAATAATTTACCTGACCGAGTTTTGGGAAATCCATATCGTCGACCATATTGTTAGTACCATAAATCGAATAGCCACTCATCTGAAAATTGTTTTATTCTTCACCCTGAATTGATTCAACCAACGGATCAGGGAAGGTCGTGGAATCGTGGTAACAATTTTTATAACCGAAACTTCGACCATCGTGGTGGCTTCATAAATCATGGACAAGCTGGTTTCGCAAATTTTGGTCAACGGATGCCATACAATAATAATAATGTGGAACAGAATTCAAATGTGGCATATTATTATCGTCAAAATAATATCCCGCAGCCACCGCCTAATATGGTATCATCAACATCATCGCAACCGATCAACAATCCTCCGAATAATTCCATAAATGTCATAAATTCACAAGAGGCTAAAAAACAAGATAAACCGGAGGTTATAGCCTTAGATGGAGTTCTTATAGAAAATTATGAGCTAAGTCTGGCGAATATTATCAATTCTACCTCAGAAGCAAAACCTAGACTCGCCAATGATAACGAACATCTATTTTCGGAAAATTTTCGCAAATGTCAACCATTATTAATACCTGTCAAAATACATGGAGAAGAATTCAAAGCTCCAATCGATACAGGAGCGCAATCTAGCTTTATGAGGACAGATACAGCATCGAGATTACTGAATATATCAAAGACAAAATTTCCTATTTTAAATTCAGTAGTAACAGCGGTTGGAAAACGCGTGACAACATATGGTCCTACATTTATATACGTCGGAACTGGTTTTGGAAATTTTCTCCCTAGATTCGCATTGCTAGATAACCTGAACGAAGGTATTATATTGGGTCTAGATTTTCTAGCCCATCCTAGTATACAGGCGTCTATTGATTTTTGAAAAGGCCACATACGTCTAGCGAATGTAGAAAGACAGATAATTAGTGAAACGTTATTGGACAATGCGCAAATACCGTCGGGGTTGCCAATTCCTACAAATCCGATGGTTTTGGATTATGTACCTATAAAAGAGGAAATTAAGGAAGAAGACCTGCCTGAATTAGAAAGTGACAATGATCAAGAACAAGTAATGCCAATTACCGAAATGAATGAAGAAACGTTTATTTGGACAAAAAACGGGACATATATTCCCCCGAATACAACTTCTTTTGTGCAAGCTGTGGTTTGGCCACAGAAAGATTGGACAAAGGGTCCCATAGTGGTAGAAGAAACGGGGAAGAATACTTTGTTCGACGTCGACGCCTCAATTGTGGACGCCAGAGATAATAATTTCCGAATTCTGCTTATAAACGAAACCAACAAGGGGATAAAATTGCGTAGCAACGAGCTAATAGCAAAATCCAAAACGAAATTCGTGGGGCCAGAATACGACGAAAAGATACATCAACTTCAGTCAGAACCTCAAATTCAACAGCAGAGTGAACCAGAATTTATCAAAATCATAACGCAACTAGTGAAAGAATCAAGTATCGATCGAGAAGGGCAACAACAACTTATGAACGTCCTACTTAAACATAGGCATGCATTTAGTATGAAAAACGACCCTCTGACCATGACCCATGAGGCACAACATAGAACTGACACAGGAGACGCGTTGCCGGTCCAAAAGCACTACTGGAGAGCCCCTATAATGCAAAGAGATATTATCCGTGAACATGTGAAGGATATGATAGAAAAAGGGGCCATTGAGCCCTCTTGAAGCCCTTGGTCTGCACCATTGTTTTTAGTGGGCAAGAAGGATGGCACTTGGAGACCAGTAGTTGATAACAGAGGAATTAACCAAGTAACGAAAGACGATAAATTTCCGATACCACGAATTGACGACTACTTAGATGCGTTAGGAGGTGCATGCTATTTTTCGACTTTGGATTTAAAGTCCGGGTACTGGCAGGTACCAATGCATTCAGAATCGAAGGAAAAGACAGCATTTATATGCCAAGACGGTCTTTTCCAGTTTAAAGTAATGCAATTCGGGCTTAAAAATGCTCCCGCAGAATTTCAGCGTCTCATGGAACAAATTCTGTATCCATATGTATGGAAAATATGTTTAGTATATATCGACGATGTGATAATTTTCTCAAAAATGGTCGAGGAGCATTTAGAAAATATAGAGACTATTTTTCGATGTCTGACAAACGCAAATCCTACATTGAAACCTGACAAATGCTCCTTTATGCCAGCTAGCGTAAAATTTTTAGGCCACATATTGGATAAAAATGGAATGTCAGTTGATCCCCAGAAAATAGAAGCGGTCAAAAATTTTGAAGTACCCAAATCCATTAAGCAGCTACAAAAATTTTTGGGATTAGTACAATGGTCCAAACGGTTCATACATAACTTAGCTTTCATCGCTCAGCCTTTATTCAAAGCCCTCGTAAAGAAGAATAGGAAGGAGAAGTTCGAACTTTCGGAAGAACAATTAAGGGCGTTTAAGGATGTAAAAAACGCCCTAATGACGGCACCCTTCCTTTGGTACCCAATATTTGATGGATCGGCGAAATTTGTGATTCAAACTGATGCCTCGGGGACAGCGATAGGTGCGATTTTGTACCAGGAAACACAAAATGATCGCTGGACAATAGCCTATTCGAGTAGAGTTCTAAACGATGCGGAAACAAGATATTCCACAACGGAGAGAGAGTGTCTAGCCGTGGTCTATGGGTTCAAGCAATACTGACACTACGTTATGGGGTTTAGGGTCACAATTAGAACAGATCATAAACCACTTACGTGGCTTTCCGCAGAAAAACAACAAAATCAAAGGTTGTTGAAATAGGCTTTATATCTTGGACAGTTTAACTATACATTCGAATATGTAGCCGGACGCGAAAATGCCTTTGCAGATTTCTTATCAAGATCCGAAGAGAAAGAGAAGATCCAAAACAAGAAGCGAGAAAGTAATGAAGAAATTGAGGACAAAAATGTGAATATAGAACCAGAAAGCATGGCAGTAACGAGAGCCATGACGAGACAAATGCTTGAGCCCGAGACACGAGAAACATTTATCGACCCTCCACCACCAACCCAAAAAGAAATAGATCAAACGCCAGAGGAAGCAAAAAAGGAGTCGGACTTATTCTCTCTGGAATTGATCAAGAAACAACAGCGATTAGACTCGAAGTTGGTGGATATTTTCCGGAATATCGGTGAAAATAGCTCAAGAAAATACTTCAACAGTTTTCACTTGGAAAATGAAGTACTATACCGGGAAAATATCCATGGAAGAAATCAGTTAGTATTTCCCTCCAAGCTTAGGCACCTTGTTTTGCATCAATACCACGGTGATACCTTAATGGGCCATCAAGGGATAGATAGAATTATTGCCGCAATTGGGAATAAATTTTGGTGGTCAAATATGGAAGATGACATTATTAAGTGGATAAAATCCTGCGTTGTATGCCAATTATGTCGCCCAATAGCAAACCCAATTCAACCACTCAACCCCATACCTGTGTCCTACCCTTGGGAAATAGTAGCTACCCATGTGGTTAGTATTTCGCCCCTACGAAAAAAGAGACCATAGGTTATCGTATTTATGGATTATTTCACGAAATGGGTGGAGGCCAAATGTATTCCCGACCAAAAAGCCGATACTATAGTAAAGGCATTCATGGAAAAAGTAATTTATACCCATGGGACGCCAAAACACTTGCTGAGCGACCGGGGCTCAGCGTATATGTCCGAATTAATGCGCGACGTGTGTGATCTCCTGAAAATAAAGAAAATAAATACGACACCATACCACCCGCAATGTAATGGTATGGTGGAAAGATTCAATAGGACGCTAATTGAGCAAATTAGGAGAGTGGCAATTACCGACCCAGACGATTGGTCCCATTATCTGGAGCAGATTTTATTTGCGTATCGGATTACGCCCCACAAAACTACGAAAAGTTCCCCCCCCCCATAGTCTATTGTATGGACACGAGGCAAGGTTTCAGATAGATAATGATATCCCAAGGCCAATAATTGTCTAAAACAATTACCAGATGTATAAATACATGTTAACGGAACACCTCCTTAACATGTACAAAATTATAAACGAAAATCATAAAAAAGCGGCGGCCGAAAGAAAATTACAGTATGACAGGAAGGCTCACGAAAAGACGTTCCAAATGGGTGAACTTGTCCTCTATCAGAAAGGAATTATAAAAGGGAAAGCCGACACTACAAATGACGGTCCCTATGAAGTAATTGAAACACAGAATTTAGATAAAAATGTCATAAAAATACGCCACGCTGGGAAACCAGATTCATGTGTACAAATAGTTTCCATAAATCGCGTAATGCCTTTTGTTACGCGGACACCTGATTTTTACTGTAGTTTATAATTCGTTTTATCGTTTTATTTGTGCATTCTGTTCAAATTTTGTTTTATGTGTCCTTTTTTTAATGTTCCCTGTATTATACCTTTCCCATCTTTTTCCCCTTTTCTCCCTTCGAATTTTTTATCGTTCTAACTTATTTTTGGCAATTTTATGGCAGTTTTAGGCAGTTATCAAAAAACTACGATGCCGCAAAATTTTTTAATGGGCAAAATTATATTTTTTCACGCGCTCGGTGTGAAGAAATCAAAATGTTTATGAGTCCCCAAAAAAACCCTCCCCGAGTTATAGATCCCATAAAGTCGAAGGCGTTATGGAGCTATTTTTTAGATTTCATTTGCAAAATATTACTATATTAAATATTTTCATTGACTGGAGGATTTTTGAAGTCCAAATTCGAACACGTTATGGCCACGTCCAATTTCGTCGCAGTAGACAATAGCTTCGGGCAGCCGCAAGACCGCCAAGACAATACCAATTTTCAAATCAGTAGTAAGTGTGAAAGGGTAAAATATGTGGTAGAAATTTTTATTCGGAATGGGACCTCTTGACTTTTCCCTTCGCTGGCGGGAAAAGTCTTGCCTTTGGGGGGGAAGGATGTCAGAGGGTCAATTCCTCTGACCTTTGGTCCTCTAATTATCACACTTTCATTTTCTAAAGTTCCTTTGTTGCTAAAGTGCTTTCATTTATTCTTAGGTAAACAAACTGGTAAAACGGTTTGTGTCACATACATTTTTGGGTCAAAATACATAAATGGTGGCGCGGATGTTTTGCATGCAACTGGCAAGTCGATGTTAGACGCCTTGCAGTATGTTTTTTCATTGTTAACTTTTACTTATCATTATCGTCTGGTCGCTTTTCTTATTGCGTCTTCGGAGAAGACTCGCGGCGACTGAGGAAGGATTGAGGCGGCATTCACCGCTCGCATTATTGTGTGTTTTGATTTTCGCGTCGCGGATTCATCTTGAGGACTCCGGCGGCCTAAGGAGATTTTCGATGTTCAATCTTGATCAAGGAGATTAGTGAGTGGTTGTTCAGGAGTTAGGTAGACTGTTTTGTCTTTGGACAAGCTTTCAGCTTAGGTCGTGGATTAAGATACCCTGAAGTCCCTGGGGCTCTGTGCACAGAGACAAAAAGAAGGTTCAGCGACGTAGGGAGGAAACCAGCGCTTGTGTTCACCCTTTGGCACTTTGCATTCCGTTTATCACTTGCTTACTGTTGTATTTACACTTTTGTCTTTTCCAAAATAAACACCTTTGTTCATCAAGTCTCCGTGACCTGCAGTAGGATTGTATTCAGTACCGGGTTAACGTCAGGGGCCCTACCAGATTGGATCTCCCGAGAACCGCAGCTAGGTAGCCGAGGGCATACAACAACCTATACGACACTCTGAGTGACTCCTAAAAATTCAAGGGCACAAGCCAACATGGCTTATAAAAATTAGAGCCTAACGACCCTTTTGATTGGATGAGTTTCCTGTAGGCAGATTCATTCTTATGCGTTTTTAAGAAAACATATCAAAAATTTTGTGGCGCTTGGCACCGGATTTCAAATCACTTATGATTTTTGTTATCATTTCTGTTGTGCTCGCTTATAGCTTTTAATCATCAACATGTTATGGATGAATGTTTGACCTTGTATTGTTTTTTCACATATTTGACTAAAACCTAGATTTTTCTGGATTATTTCCACAAAATCATTTTGTGGTTCTTTAGAATGTTCGACTTTCGGGGAAGATAACTTTTTGCATTGGGAAAACAATTAAGCGTGGGACAATAGCAGAGGTCCTTCTGCCTGAAAAAGTCACTCAATTCATTGCTGCTAGCCTAATTTTTGAGTTTTAGTTGGCCTGACTGAATTTTATAACGATATAGAAAATTTTTTCCGATGCTCTGCACGGCATTAGTTACCGATCAATATCCGAGTCCAAAGTAAAATATCTATCACACTTTTTTATGGTTTATTTATCAAGTGTGAAAAAAATTTGGTGTTTTCATTTAGAAAAGATGTGTGCTTTTTTGGTGCATTCTACTTGGTGCAAATTTTGGTGCATTCTACTTGGTGCAAATCTCAAATTTTTCGGGCGCTTGGCACCCGAAGCATTACTATAATACACATTATTCCCACCTGTGGGTGGATGGGTATAATAGATATGCATAAGCATTTATATTAACTCACAAATTTGTACTAGACACGGTTCAATTTTAAGTATTATTGAGTGTACCTATATGGTTTTGTATAGTGTGGGTAGTTATCGAGATCTTTTAGTCATGTCTAGGCCCTGGAGTAGCAAATTTTGTGAAAAAGGAGTTTATTGTCGCCTGAGGAAGGTAATAGGTAGACTACCGAAACGTCGTATTACCATAACCACTGTACACCATAACCACGGGCAAAATAAAAGCGTTATATAATTTTTATGCGATTGTAAGGCCAGGGAATGGAGAATCATAATGTTATACACCAATCGCAAACAACCTTTCGCCAAATATTAGGCTGACGCAGTCAATATCTAAGTATATAATATCTAATACCTAAGTGCGATGAAAACCTGAAAAATAGGTGGCACTGCTCCACTTCGTTTAGTTGGGGTCTTTAAGTCATCAACTATTAGATCAGTGATTTCCATAATCGATTGCCTTGTAAAACGATAGTGACTGTATAGTTCATCATCATTGTATCTATCTAGGGGATTCAATCTATCTCGGAAAATCCGTGGTCGCAACAAAAAAAAATTATCATCTTGGTCATTTCTCAACTCTTGTAATATTTGACGCAACATACTTTCAATGGAAAAGATACACAGACTAACTAAAGTTAGCCTGCCTGGAGGAGGCTAACTTTTTTGGCTCATTTTGGACTGATTTTGAGACAGCTAACTTGCTTAGACAGCTTCGTGGAACTGACCTGTCTAACTTTTTTTTGCATGACAAAAAAAAAGTTAGCCTGCTAACTTTTTGAGCTGCCTCAAAAGTTAGCCATCTTTGTGAAACAGAGTCACTAAAGTGAGCCAGCTAACTTGCTGGGCTCACCAAAAGTTAGCATACTAACTCGAGTTAGACCGCTTTGTGAAACCAGCTGCTGATAAGTACCAGCCCACAGAGGCCAAAAGCCCAGGTAAGTTTAAAGTGCCGAAGCTTCTGCTTACTAAATAATAACAGCCACCAACAAAACAAGCATCAAGTTCATCCAGCTACAGGTCACATGTGGAGCCTGCTAGTTCTAGGTACAAAAGTCATTCCTCAAAACCTCAATCATCTACCTCTAAATCATTAAATTCAACTTTCTGCAACCAAACCAACAATATAGCTGCTCCACAAGCACGAGATTGGCATGGAAGCAGCAGGGGAGAGATGAAACCATGGCAAACCCTGCTCTGTACTGTTGTAGAGCAGGACATGGTTGAGGCCGAGCCAAAGGAGGTTTTGAAGGGTGCATACCATGACCCTATGGAGGCAGAGGAAATTGGAAATGCCAGAACCAAGACCCAGATGTGTAATTCTACAATCCGAATTTTGAACCACTTGGTCCACGTGATTCGAAGCAAGGAGGTCGAGATCACAGCCAAAATGAAGGTCAAACCAATGGCCAAAGCCAATGGAGAGGCAACTCTGGTTGCTGAGGATTGTTTTGGGGAGGTTATGAAGGGGGCCAGCAGCATCAGTAACCAGCAGCATATTTTGGCCCAAAAATTTTCTTTTCCACATAATATTTATCTCTTTTCATAAAACACAAAATCGAAAAGCATTATTAAAATCACAAAAATCCAAAAAAATTACAGAATCATAAAATCCAAAAATATTATTTAATATTTCAGTGCTGCTGGCCTACAGAAATTTTCCTTTCCGATTAACAGGTGCAAAAGCCACCAAAAAATCTTTTTCAAATTTTGGCCACATTTTTCGCTCAATTTTTAGTGCATTTTGATTTGTGATACTCATACATTTCCACCCCCTTTTTTGGAATCACCATAATCTCCTAATTTATATTTTAGAAAAAATTGAAGGCAGGAACGGAATTAGCATGATCCACTAAATCAATTGGCCAACAACTTTGCCACAACACACAGAATAAGAGATGGAGCCTGGAATTCACCTCATTTGGCATCAACGGCAATGTCATCTCCTCAGGGTGGGAACTTATTTCACCAAAGCCGAGGTCAACATGGACGTCACTTGCCAGCCATTGCTGCACAGCCCTTGGTATTTGTTGTGTCTGGTGACCTAGTAAGTATGGGACTAGTTTGAGCTAGACAGAACAGCTTGTTGGGAGCCGGCCAAATTAGGGCAGATATTTTGATGATGCTGAGGAAACCTGGCAGAGAAATTATCTACCTCCAGTAGGTCGGTTTTGATGCGTGAGGGAAGTGTGGCACCCTGTTGCTGTTAAAGCCCTGATTTGGAAGTCGACATGCAAATTGGCAAAGTGGATGACTCGTGGTGCAAACCAATTGCATAGCAATGGAGCACCATGGAAAAAGGAAGTGGTTATGCCACATTATTCTATCATTCATTACAATTTTTATTATATATTTGGTATTAAATGCTGACATCTACAGTAAACGTTTACCCAGCACAAGTCTTTAAATTACATATTTCTATAGTGGTTTGTCTGCATTCTTTGATAATAATTGCTTATTTATTTAGTACTTTGAGTTAACATTGGTTATGGTAGGTAGCAAAGGGCCAGAGAGCCATGCACCTGTGGCTTGCAGATGTCAAGTGGAAGGAAGGTGGATCCAGGGTTCCTTGGAGTATCATCCCTTCCTGAGGATCTAGGTTTTGCTCTGGGAGTCTACGAGGAGCTGTTTTGAGGCCCCTGGATAAAGGTAAGTGATTGTTGTTGTTGCCAGGTCTGCGGTGGGAAGAATTCATGCACAACATACAAGGTCTAGCCAAGGAATAGCTCTAACTAGTTCAGCGGAAACCATAGCCTATCTTTCTCCAAACCCTAAGGAAAGACCTGCACCAAAACAGACAGTAGCTGGGAGATTGTGAGTATCAGCCCTGAATAGTACCTAGCTTTTACTGAAAATCTGTGTGATATTTCCTCTAATAGTGTGGTTTTCGACTCTGCACAATGCGTATCTACTTTTTTAGCCGTCCATTACACCTAAGAGCTATAGACAAGGCACTGATGTGTTCAGTCAAATATTTTTCATACAACTCACTGTTCCAAACAGAACCATACAAATGTTTCTACTTTGTATACGTGTAGCTGGCATTGGAACATAACAAGGAAATTTTCCTCAATTTCAATCACTCACTACTGGTTATCAATCACAGCTTGGGCTCCAGCTTCCAGCAAATCTGGTTCATTTGCTCTCAAAAGTAATGGTTTCATCAGCAATGTGAAAGGTTATGTACTATATGTTTGAATGGTTCCAAATGTAGCACTGCAGTTGTTTAGAAGTTGACAAATTGTTATAATTGAACATTTGAGAACTTGCTTAATTACGCAATTTGCAGCATGCATTATCGATTAAATAATTAGAAAACCTAAGTTCTTAGGTTGCTGTGAAATATTTCTCGGCCTACATTAGCTCTCTTGACTAGCAAGTGAATTAAAAGGTACTAGAAATGCTGCAAATTACTCAGAATTTTTCAGGAGTTAAAACCATAAGAAGAGCTCCAAACTTAGATTTTTTAAGTCAAAACAATTCATCCATTTTGTGTGTTCTTCAACAAATCAACATCTGAATCTTGACTCAAGAGCACAAATTGAAAGCAGTCAAAGTGAAAATAGTGATCGTGAAGTCAGTTGCATCATGGAATATAGAAACCTCTTCTAGATTGATTCAAGTTGATGACACCTGCTTGGGATGTACTTACGGTAGCACTCAGGCCACTTCTATGCAAAATTGATGAAGTGGACAAAGCCACAATTCGACCAAGAAACAGAATGTTTATCATTATTACAACTTAGTTGTGTTGTGGGCAAGTCAGTCCATTTCTTATTATATTTGTGTGTACTGCACCCAATAAAATGGAACATTGACAGCCCCAACAATTTACATATTTCTTATAACATTTTTATTATTATTGATAATATTCTACTTGTGCTGTTAGTGGAGGCAGGCCGTAGCCTGCTTACATGGGGATAATTACTGAGGAAAAGCCCCAGCCTTCCTGGACAGTGCCATAGTGAGTTATGCTTATTTGTGCAAGCCTTTAGGAAGCATCTGGGAGACCCTGATTGCTTTTCGATTGCAAGAGTTAGAGATTCCAGTTACTTATTAGTGACTGAAAGTTGTGTTTATTTCTGCTAGAGGACTGTTGCACTGTACTTAACTGATCACTTGCAGGAAGCTCCTTTGAGTGACCTACAGTAGCTAGTTGGATACAAGCCAATAGCTTCTTTATTTATATTGCTGACATCTTCAGATCTAAGCAGAGAAGTAAAGATAACACACCATCAACTTGAGTTAAGGCTAAAAATAAAAACCCAGGTTGGTAGCAAAGTACATTCTGGACTTCTGCAGGCTAAAGTCAAGAACAAATTAAGGAGAATTTTGGACTCACTGTTGTAGTGTGTTTCCACCGATTTTGCTGCATTTTTGTCGTTTTTGTCATTCCACGCATGAGGCCCGCAAGTACCAAGTCGAGTGAGCGACAGGCACCATCAACAGTCGTCGTGCAAAGGTAAAATCGGAGAAAAGTCTCTGCTCTTCGCTTTATTCTAATTTGGGAGAAAAGTTAAGGAAGTATCTCTCCTTAATTTGTGGGATAATTAGTGTCGGGTTTAAGTACATTTAATTGAGTAAATTGTAGTGTGGGCATAGGAAATATGTGCATTAAGGACGAACCCTGGGATCCCACTCCTACCTAATACTCAAACCCCCGACTACATTTTAAATACAACACCAGGATGTAACCCTCTCTATGAGCTAGTCAGTCTCCTGAAGCATATCCAAATGACATAGTAGCTACAGTAAGAAACTTAGCAGTCAGACAGTTACCTTTTTCTGCTATGACCATTCTTCTTCTGCATTCTACACAATTCACGCATTTTCTTCTACAACATTTGTAGCACTGTATTACACCCTTTGTCTAGCTCCACCTAGTCTTCAGCTCAAGCCGGCAGCTGAGTGACTTCCAGTCAATTACTACTTCCTGCACAAAAATACTCTGACAATGATTCCATATTGAAGAGGTATCAAAGTTATTCAAAGAACATATAATTTGGAGATTGTAACTATCCTTCACTGATTCACATATTTGGGACCGGCCTAGGTTTTATGATAGAGTAAAATCACCATTGGTAATAAGCAGAGACCTGATTTTTAAGGGCAAAATAATGATAAAAAAGGGCAGAAAAAGGACATCAAAAAGTAGCAAAAAACAGGGACGAAAATAGGGCAAAATTTCAGGTAATAAAGCTAATAAAATAACTCAAAAATCAATTTATTTCACTTGTAACTTAAGGCAATGTAAAACTAATGTGAATTCAGCAGTGTTATTCATTTAAAAACATGTTGAATGCAACAATGATGACTATTTCAATATTTTGAAATGCGTAAATTTTTTACTGATTAATTTACTGGCCGAAATTTTCAGCATTTTTATTTGCTTGTTAAAAAATAGAGACTGCCTGGAAGAGGAGAATCAAATTAAGTTCAAACATACAGCACTTTCATGGAGACAACCTGTGACAAATGAGTTAATGTTTAACAAAACTGATTCTGAGTATAACAAAAATAGTGTTTTAGATAAAATTAAAGGCAAATTCTGGTGAAATGAACAAAAAAGTGAAAAAGGGGCAAAACATCAAAAAAAGGGCGAAAAAGGGCAAAAAAAAAGTTACTCTACATTGTCGAAAATGCATTTTTTTCGACATTTCTTGACAAGCTGAGCTTGTATCTACTATCAGGAAAAAACTGTCCTCAAAAAATCGGTTTCTAGTAACAAGGTTGCGTTTTTACAAGAGATATTCGACAAGCTCCATGTTCAACCACTAATTAGTGATGTCGATTATGTAGCTTTGAAGAACGATTTAAAACACAGAACTAGCCCAGTTACGAACTTCAATTATTTGAGCATTCGGAACCTGATCACAGGCATTATCAATGTGACAGACATGATGCTTTCCACACATGATCCAAGGAGCCTCATGGTATACTACGCCTTCTGTAAAGTACCCATCCATGGATATGCTTTCACAAGACTGACAAATGAGGAACAAAAAAGTAAGAGGATAGCATCGAACTGTGCTTAGAACTTATGATTCTAGCCATTAGGCGAATTTATAGAAAAACATTCATTTTCTGACATCCTCAAACTTTACTGTGCTGTTGTGCACTATTTTCAATTGGAAAATTGCAGAAATTAGTCTGGTAAATTATTTTTCTTGATGCAGGAAAAAAAATTTCCCAATAACTATTATATGTGCAGACTGATATTTTTTGTATACAAAGAAACAATGGAAATCACTCTAGGTTACTGTGTTGAATTGAGGAAAATAGATGTGTCAGTACATGTAGCATTTTGTTATTCAGATTTGATGAGATATTTGACCTATCTGCTTCGAAAACAATGGCTCCAAACAAACCCACTGTATTGCTGATCGCTACAGGAAAAGTATCAAGCCTTTAAAAAGTACTCGCCTGATAATTTTCGTGGACAACAGCAAGAAATTGAAAGCAGCACTGCGGATTTATTGTGAAAAATTGTTCAAAACGTTATATAGCTTTATGCAGTATTTTTGATTGATGTCAGAGGGTCAATTCCTCTGACCTTTGGTCCTCTAATTACCTCATTTTCATTCTCTAAATTCTCTTTGTTGTTAAAGTGTTTCCATTTATTATTAGGTAAACAAACTGATAAAACGGTTTGTGTCACTCATATTTTTGGCCAAAAACAAATAAATGGTCAGCCCGAAAGTTTTGCATACAACTTGCAAGTTGATGTTAGGCGCGTCGCAGTGTACATTTTTCATTATTGTCGTTTTTATTATTTTTGGAGACATGTCTCCTTTGGTACGCTCTTGTCGTCCTATCCTGAGGATCAGACGTTTTGTCGATATTCCTGGTGACTCCGAAAGGAGCGTGGTCGACTTCGCCGCCTACGTTTATTTGTGTATTACTGTTTCACGTCGCGAGTTAGCTTTGAGAGCCTACGCGGCCTGAGGAGTTACGATGCTCAATTTTGATCAAGACAAATAGTGAGTTGCTGTGTTGAAAACAGGTAGATTTGTTTCGTCTTTCCATGAGTTTCAGCTTAGGCCCTGGACTGAGGTATCCTGAGGTCCCTGTGGCTCTGTGCACAGGGACGAACAGAAGGATCTGCAAAGCAGGGAGGAGTCAGGCGGTTGTGTTCACATGTTCAGCCATTTGCATATTTGTTTCCTATTTACCCTCACTGTTGTATTTCTCTGCACTTCTCGTTTTGCTCAAAATAAATATCTTCGTACATCAAGTCTCAGGTAGGTGCAGTAGGATCGTAGTTAGTACCAGGTTAGCATCAGGGGCCGTACCAGATTGGAACTCCCAAGAACCGCAGCTAGGTAGCCCAGGGCATACGAGCATGTAATATGACATTTATATATTTCTGCAACTCAAGCTGATAAGATTTGTGCACCATTTACCAGCTTGGAAATCAAAATTATTCATTAAAGATAATCATCAAATGATCATTAATCTATGACTTATATGATGAATTAAAGATAAGGTAAAAATCGATCCTGACCTATATCCAACAGCTATAGCAGTCCAACTGCTATTGGTTCCCTGTTTTTTTGGTTAACCCAACCAAAAAAGATTCAATGACAGTAGGAAGAAAGTTTTGATAGTAGTATTATGAGCCCACAATTTGGATGTAGAGAACATACTCCACATTGAAAATAAAGACAAAAAATGCAGGTGTCAGATGTAATAGGGAATAATGAAATTCTATGTAAATTATATTTCATATTGAATTATAAGGAAAGTACAATTCAGGCCTCAATATGCAAAAAGCTGAAATTTTGCAAATGCCCAAATTGATGCAAGGTAATCCAGGAAGTTTCAGACAAATTGGAAGTTGTTATATGGGCCCATACTGGGTTACATAGAACATAGCCGCACTATAACTATAGGCTTTGAATGTGCTGCTTAGAACAGGTGGGACTATATAGGGATGTACAAACTATAGGCAAGTGTGATCAGGAACTGTAGAAAGTATGGTCCTTGCTCTAATGTGCGAAATTGCATATTGCTGTAGAAAATACACTTCATGTGCGAAATTCCACATCACAGTAGAAAGTACAGCAAGGCTGATTATCAAACTGACAAGTCAACCCAACTTGCATGAGGTCAAAAATAGGTCGATTAATCAACATAATACAAAAGCTGGCATAAGGCCAAAAACATTAACATGCATGAAAATTTCAGAAATTTTGTATCTACCTATAATTTTCAAGTAGTTTTTAAACTTTTGTATACTTCAAAACTGCAAAGCTGCAGATTTTTGTGTGTTTTTTAAGTTTGGAATGTTTAAAATCTGTGGAAATTTTACTAATTTTTGTTCCTAAAACCCAAAACTATAGATTATTGTGATTTTTAAATTTTGAGTCTTTTTCAACTTTGTAAAAATATTTATAATCTTCACAAATAGAATCCTGAAACTCCATATAAAAGCCTATGTGGATTTTGTTTTGCTACATTATGCTTGAAATAATTCTAAATGAATACACTGAGGGCATGACCTGACCATATGTTATGTCGATATATCTGTTTAGGTGAAAAGATGTCAGCAGTATAACTAAAGAAGTCATTGGCTTGTAGAAGACTGATTACTGTAAGTTACTCAATATTACTTATTATAAATCTCTAGCCATGACTAATGCCAAAGTTTTCCGTGATTTGCCACTAAATCAAAAGCTTTTACTATTCTATCATGCTTTTGAATTTAAAAAAAAACTCAGAAAAATTCATTGATAATTCACAACTTATATGATAGAGTTGAGAAATGATGAAAACTAATTTCAACTCAAGATCTTGAAATTGTTACAGCAGGTACGTCTTAACTGTGGCTGTCATAAGATTCTTAATTTTTCTCAAATACAGGAAGCATTCAGGGCTAATTGGGGGAGTTTGTGTGCCTTACACAATAGTATGTTTTTCAAATGCTATTTTTCAGAAAGAGTTGTCGAGTGTGAGTACTTCATTTATGCAATAACTTACTGTATTCAACTTGACTTCAAACGCTGCATGATGCTTAATTATAATAGTGCATTATTTGCTTCATTTCAACATGTAATTTTGCATAGTGAGAATAATTAGCAGGAGGGTGGTTTGGACATCATGTTGCTATTTGTTAAGATGGAACTGATTGTGTCTTGCTACAGCCTATAATCACTGTCTCACTGTAGCCACCACAGTATGTATAGGCATTCCACTATAGCCTTCAATAGACAACATGTCAATGTCAACCTATTGCCACTGTCTCACTACAGCCATTAAGTTTATTTGAAAAATAATATGAATGCTAATTCGCTAATTGTGGGGGTACTACTTAATTGGTCAAAGTGATTGTATAAATATGAAATGATTTTTTCCTACTTGTAGTTGTTATCAATAAGGTAAGAGTTATGTAGGCTTACAAGTTTCTACATTGCCCTCTTGTTAAAATCCTCAGACTTTGTTTTAGTTTCTATTGACAGCTAGAAAAACAGACAGATTTTTCATACAGTATCCTAGCCTATTATGTATTTGATATGCATGTTTTTTAACAAACTTAAAATAGGGCAGAGAGGCACAGTGATTCGTTTTTTTCCACTGTTTTATTTTTGTGTTAGCTAGTGGTACAAAGTCTCATAATGTAGGGTGTTCACCACAGGTATATACAACAACGTAATATCTCTGAAATAACTAGTTTTGAACATTCTTATGTTGTAGTGTGTTTTCACCAATTTTGTCCTTTTTTGTCATTCCATGCATGAGGCCTGCAAGTACCAAGTGGAGTGAGCAACGTGGACCATCCACAGTCGTCCTACTGTAGCCCATGTCGGTACACGTGCGTTGGCTCTCTCATATAGTATGTAAAAAGTTGTTTTTATATCGTATGTTTAACATTGGTTTTCATACCGTACTCTCTGCCTCCCTGCACGCCTATTTTTCATTGTCTTTTCTCGGTAGTGCATGCGAGTGAATTCATTGTACTCTCGCCCAACCCCGTTTTGTAAGTAAGTGTAATTATTGCTTATGTAAAGGTAAAATTTGAAGAAAGGTTTCTTTTCTTGCATTTATTCTAATTTGGGGGACAAATTAAGGAAGCAGCTTTCCTTAATTTGTAGGGTAATTAGTGTCCGGTTTAAGTACATTCATTTAGCCTAATCCCGTAAGCATGGGCGTGGGAAATACGTACATTAAGGACGAACTCTGGGATCCCACTCCTGCCTAACTCATCCAGCACGGACTATACCCTCAAAATACAACACTTACTGTTGTGCTATATTTTGGAAACAAATGGAGACTTTTCTCAAAAGTAAAAAAAATGCCTTGAAATATAAACACCAGTCAATCTGTTGGCGACTGTTAGGAGAGAGTGGCTGTATTGAGGCAGTTGCTAAGTGACAGTTGGCTATAGTAGGACGCCTATCAATAGTTTGTTGGCTGTAGTGAGACAGTGGCTGTAGTAGAATGATAGTTGTAGTGAGACAGTGGTTGTAGTGAGATCAGTTGAACTGACACTATCTCCTTTTTACCACTATTTTGGTCTACAGTGAAACCTGTCAAAATATGCCAACTTCTTACAAAATTTCCTCAAGTGTTTATTTTCCTAATTTCGTCCAAATTGGTAAAACTTACATAGCTACTGTATTTATTCTAATAAACAGCGCCCTCTAATAAGCAGCACCCTCTAATAAACGGCGCGACTACAAGCTGGAAAAAGTAATAGACAGCACCCTCCAATAAATAGCGCGCTGCTTATTAGAGGATTCCATGTCGCAACATCGGGTGCGCCGTTTAATAGAGGAATTTAGGTACCATGTAAACTGTAGACCAGCGTTAACCGTTAACAGTAGTGAATGCAAATTTTGTTTTCTTGTGGTCATTACTTAATGTGTTGAATTTCTTTCTTTATTATCATGGAAAATATTATTGACGAAACTCATGTCGATAAAACGGTGTCAAAAAAGAAATATTTTTTGGATTTCAAACTTTCGGCTATCACTGCAGCGGAAATGGAAGGAAACCGTGCAGTTGCAAGTCAATTGAATATATCGGAATCCAGAGTAAGAAAAATCATTTTTCAATCGACATTACCATATGTATGTGTAGAAAAAATTTTCTAGGGGAGAAAAGAGCAAACCCAAACTTCATGAAAAATATATTTAACAGCGCCCTCTAATTAACGGCGCCCTCTAATAAACGGCCCAGCAAAAAAGGTATTGAAATAATAAACAGCGCACCGTTTATTGGAATAAATACGGTATTTGATTTGTGTTTGTTGTCATGCGTGTTTTTTTGGCCATGTTAGTCAACAAGTATCTTGTTGTCCTTCTCATGCTACTTTTTGACCACATTTTCGTCCATGTTGTGATGACAACACCTCAAGTAACACTCACGATTTTCTCGCATGGAAACATTTTTCAGAAAAATTCACAAAACTTCTATCTCCCTGTTACGCATTGAGTAGCAAAAATATTTCTTTGGAACAGTGCAAGCTTTCAACTTTTTTTTTATTTTTCAGAATTATTTCGAAAAAAATTGGAACGCTCAAAGAGATAAACCACACTTGTTTATTTATTGGTGATGATATTTTGTTAGTTAAAGCAGCATAATATTTGTAGTAGAGGTTTCTGTTTATTGTATAACATATAAATGAACAGCCCTAAACATGCAGATAGCAATGTTTCTGCTACTTTTGGCTGTCTGTTGCACTACTTTTGTTGCAAAGAATGCTGCAGAGGATGCTTCCAATGATCAACGATCGAAAGAGGCTATTCGATTGTGGCTTATTAGTGATCATCTTAAGCTTATGCTAGTTGAACCCACAATCCTAGAATCAGAATTACAGATCGGAAAACAATTATTGGACCAAGTCCGCATTGGCGAGCCTGAATTTGATGTCGCTTTGGTATACAATTCCACTGTTGACAATGCCCTGGTAAGGCAGAAGATCTATTTTTGCCAATTCGTTTGTCAAAATACATCCAAACAGATAATTCTCAGATGACCTAAAAGAGGAAAAAATTTGTCCTTGTGACCCACTTTTGGAAAAATGGACTTCATAGCTTGGCCAGATCATGGCCTGAGCTCGAGTCAGTCTAAAGCTTGGATAGGCCACATTTTGTGATTTATGCTGATACCTGTTCAAATGGTAAGATAGATCCATCATCAGTAACAAAAATGAATTTTACACAGGAAATGCTCAACAGGCTGCATGTTCAACAGCTAATTAACGATCATGATTATGCAGTTTCCAAGAACAACCTGGAACAAAGCCAAAACTCTGCAAAGGAGCTTTATTATTCGAAGAGGCAGAGCATGATCATAGGAAATATTGGTATAATTGACACAAAAGTTGTGGCACAGGATCCGAGGAGCATCAGTTGGTACTACGCTTTCTGTAAAGTTGCTTTCAATGATTCGGCTTATGCAAGACTGACATTTGAAGAGCAAAGTGGTAAGCATCAAATCCAGCTTTGCATTTTTTTCTTGGTTTTCTTGCAGTCTTGCAATGGCAGTATGCTGGAGACTTTCAAGGCAAACAAGGTTGGTGCATGCATTTTCTGTTCACTGATTTTAAATGTCGTTGCCTCTGATTGTACATGTTTTTGTTAACACACCACAGTTTAAGATTGCTATGAGAAAAAATACATACTTTATTGTTCAGATTTGAAGACCTATTTGACTTATCTGCTAAGAAAAGAATGGCTCCAAACAAGTGGACCATATTGCCGACAACTACAGAAAAGGTATGAGGAATACAAGAAGTATCTACCTGCTAGATATCGTGGAGAGTGACGAGAAATCAAAGACGTCAGCCAGAGATTATTTTGAAGAATGTGCCACAAAAGAACTATAAACCTATATAAGATATTTTTGAATGTTATTGTGTCATAACTTGAGCTATAATTTGATTGGTGCAGCATTTACCTGCTTGGGAGAGGAAATAATTTAATAAAAATATTCGGCAATTGATTTGTAATCCATGACTTATTTGATAAATTCAGGCCAAAGTAAAAGTGCTCCAACTCATGATCTTGCAGCAAGTACAGCCTGATAGGTATTTGATGAGCATTGAACTTGAATGTACCTGTTTAGATTTGAGTTCAGCCATTAATCTTGAATTTATTCATGTTCAGGTCAAACTTTAAGCAAATCAATAAAAATAGGTGAATGTTGGGAAATTAATCTTTTGAAGACTAAAAAATCAAATTATTTTAATAAAAGGATTGCATATCATGCTGTTTGGCATAGTCTATTCTGTTATTCCTACTAAATTATTCATGAACCTGTATAGGGGTACACAAAATATACTCACACCGTTATAAGTATAGGGTGACAGAGCCCATGTATGCTATGTAGAATGCATAGTAGAGTGTTATGTTTGAAAATTAGATGAGCGATTAAGATCCCTCAGGTGGAAAAACAGACTAGTTGATAAGTTGGAAAAAACTCAAGATTAGCAGAACAGATAACCAGACAATCATCTGCAATGCATGGATATTCTACCAAACCCACACTAACCTGATAGAATAATAATATTTAACTTTGAACCAATAATAAATAACCCAAATTCTTAAACGTTTGGTTTCTTGATTTGAGTTAACACTAATTTCAGTGTTGACAGACCAGGAACAGGGGTTTTTCCAATTTAACTATAAAATCCTACTTGCGTGTCAATCTTCACCAAACAATTTGACAAGAATCATGAAAAATGTGGGCCACAAAGTGTAAGACTAGTGATGAGTATACAACACTAGTAAGAATACAATAACAACGAAAATGTGCATAATTCTGCCTGTCGAATCTGGCTCCAGTAATTACCATGAAATGTTCTCCTAATATTGGTTCAACATGCACTTGCCAGCAACTTGCAACAGTTGCCAAACTATTGAAAAATCCACCTAAATTGGCCACATGAAATACTGTCAGGATGCATTATAACATTTGGGATTATACAAGTCATGTAAAAAGTATGTTTAACATGAAAAATTCCACATTACAGTGTGAAACACTTTAACATGGCAAATTCCACATTACAGTGCGAAATATAGTGAGGAGGTCCAACGTCAGACTGACAGCTTTAGCAAGCAAAATTCCACCCTGACATTTACAGTATGGTTTAAAGTGTCAATGTTGACATTGTTGAATGGCTAACCATCGAAAGTTGATTTACAAATGCACATAAATTTGGCTCAAGGCCATTGAAAAGTTGACAGGTTCTTAAAAAGAAGACCACGGTCAACTAGAAACATTGAATTGTCAATTAAGAACAGCAGAAAAAAATTTTCTAGCTTAACAAAAGTCATGCATAAATGCCATGCTTGAACATAGGAAATTGATGAAACTTGTGTCCTGAACAAACAAAGTAGTATATGAAACGAAAACAGTTATGCTAATTTGTTTAAAATTTTTCTCTAACGACAAAACTTGTGTCTTCAATCAAATGCTCAAGCATAGGGAATCAACAAAACTTGTGTCGCAAAAAAACAATGTCTTTTCTAAAATACATTTTTTGTATAAAATCTATGACCAAAAAAAACCAAGGCGATTTGTGACTATAGCGCTAAAGTGATTAGCCCATATGGTCAGGATAAACATGGGAATGTTGAGAGTAGTCACAGCAACGGCAACTACCATGGTCTGTTGCAATTTGAGTGCACATTTCTCATTGCTCAGTAGGCTCATTTGGTTACAGCATGGTGCTGATAATGGTAAGGTCAGCAGTTCCATCCTGTTAGGCCACCATTTGATATTTTTATATCTCTGCACAGGTCAAAAGATGTCAGCAATATAATTAAAGGCTATTGTTTTGTACATGACTGATTACTGTAGATTCCTCAAGAGAATTTCCTATAGGTAAGGGTCATTACAGTGAAAGAGTTCTTCAGCACAATAAACATAACCTGCAGCTGGAACAACTAAGCCTTGCAGATGAAAAGCTAACAGGGTCCCCAGCTGCTTCCAAAACCTCTTACAGACAATGCATAAACTCACTGTAACTATGGTCCTGGAACACTGAGGTAAACTGCAGGCATTGGTCACGGGTCCTAGCCCTAGGGGCCCCTTTTTGCATATAAGGTGCGAAAAAAACAATAATAATCATCAAACAAATAGGTAAAAATAAAACTCACTGTGCAGGCGTTCCCCTCATACTTGGCATAGAAGGACAATAACAAAGTAATAACCCTGTGACAGGCTCAACACAGCACCCAATGACAGAATCATCTACTTTTTGGTCACATTGTGGCTTCGCACAGTTGATCATTTTTGCATAGATGTGGGATGACTGTTAGCATAAGTACATTCCTGACAAAAGAAGCCTTTAGCAACCCATCCACTAACCAACATGAAATATTTAGCTGCAGCAAAAAGGTAAGGTTTGCAGCAAAGAAAAACAAACATGGGCTTAGAAGCCAGTTTTGTAAAAACTTTGGACATTGACTATGACACTTCACAATATTTAATTCGAAAAATTGTGCAGTTTATTTGCATTGATGCATGGCCTATTTCACTTGTAGAAACGTGGGGTTTTTTTAGGCTCATAAACACATGACATCAAAATTCAAGTGCTGTAGCCAGTTCCTGTGGCACTTGTTTTTGGGCAGTTTCGGGTATATTCATGAGTTTGCTTCAAAAATTCTTGAACTGGGGGAACCTGGGAAGTATGAGGTTTACTGCAATGGGTTTAGTATAAATGTTGTGCTGACTATCATCTTAAAATTCCCAACCATAAGTAGCATCTCAATAGTAACTCTCACCATTAGGGGCTGTCTTGGTCTAGTGGTTATGCCACTAGTAAGGCCTTGAGAAATGCTTAAGGATAGACCTAGTGAGCACCGGTTAATGAAATGCCACAGTTATTGATAGCTAATGCTCAAGTGTAGGCCCTAAAAGTTGTCATCAATTATAGGTCTGTAATTCTGGGGGAAATTGTTGAGGATAGGCTTACTGAGAAAAACCATAAGCATAAGCAACAAGGTAGAATTTGCAATGGTTAAGGATAGGCCTGGTGAGCAACAGCAAATGAAAGGTCACAGTTATGGATTGGTGATGCTTAAGTGTATTCATTAGAAGTTGTCATCAACTATGGGTCTATCATCCTGTGAAACAATGAATGACTATAGGCCTGGTGAGCAACATACAAGCATAGGAAATGTGCTAGGACTAAATAGGCCATGGGAGCAACGGTTAATGAAAGGCTATAAATATGGATAGGTAATGCTTAAGCATAGGCATTAAAAGTTGTTGTCAACTATAGGTCTGTCATTCTGGGGAGCAATGGTTGAGGATTGGTCTGCTGAGCAACAGTTGAGCAAAGGTGATAGTTATGGAATGGTAATGGTTAAGCATAGACTTTAAAATTTGTCATCAACTATGGCTCTGTCATCACGGGGGGGGGGGGGGGGCAATGGCTGAGGATAGGCATGGTGAGCAATAGTTAAGGATAGGCAACAGGGCAGGATTGGCAATGGTTAAGAATAATTCTGGTGAGCAACAGTTAAGCATAGGCAGTAGGGTAGGATAGCCAATGGTCAAGGATAGACCAGGGGAGTAACAGTTGAGCAAAGGCACCATTTATGGATAGGTAATGGTTGAGCATCGGCGTAAAGAGTGGTCATCACTTAAGTGTCTGTCACCCTGGGGAGAAATGGTTGAAGATAGGCCTGGTAAGCACCTGATAATCATAGGCAACAGGGCAGGATTGGCAATGGTTCAGAATAATCCTGGTAGCCAACAGTTGAGCAAAAGTAACAATTTCGGATAGGAAATGGTTAGGTTTAGGTGTTGAAAGTTGTTTTCAAGTATGGGTCTGTCATCTTGGGAGCAGTTGACAGTACCTGCGAATAGAGAACCATAGGTGAAACAAAATTGTTCCCAGCTATGATTCGATCATCCCCGGGAGCCATGGTTAAGGATAGCCATGGAGAGCAAAGATTAACAATAGGCAGTATTGAAACATTGGCGGAAAAATGTTGTCCCAAATGACATGGTCATGTGATCTTTTTGACAGTCTGAGCATACTCCATACAGATCACTTCACTTCTGCCAGGACGTCTTGGTCTAGTGATTATTACCTTCAACTACTAGTCTCAAGAATCATGTTTGATATTGGCTGTAACACAGGTTCTTCTGGTAGCCGGCCTTGGAGACACAGTCTTTCATCCTTATCAGGTCCATTAGTTGTGTAGGCAAGCTTGGAAAGCTGTTTATAGGAATCTTAACATCAGAATTTTCACGACACCATTGAGGTGCAGTGAATGAGGTGATGGCCATTTTCCATTTATGAGGTGAACAGCTGAACAACTCTGGCTTGTCACGCAACCTAACCTGTGGAAAGTGGGCTGCACTAGGCAGAAAAAGCAAGCAGGTGGGCACTTGTATCAGCATATAATCCTGTAAAGCCTGCCTTTCAGACTACAGGAAAAAGGAGTAGAAGGGTACCTGCAAAAATGTAAAAACAAAAGTTTTACCAGTAGTTTTTGGTTGTTCAGACAAAAATACCTAGGGCCAGCGTTGTGCTAGTGGATTTGCTGCTAGTATGAGATCTGATTTTGGACACGAAGAGAGGGTGAAATAGCTGTGTTGACACCATTTTTGTTTGCTCTCTCCTGCTCATGGCAAACAGGTGACCTTCCAAAGTGAGTCTAAACATTGCGGTTTAACACACCAGCCAGGGCCAGACACTATGATGCTGGGACTGGGGTTGGGGCCTGGGGCATCTCTAGTTATTATATGGTGTTATTTGTTTTGCAAGCAAATTTATCTGTAACTTCAAATCTAATTGTTTCAAGTCGAGTAAGTGATTGAATTTGATAATAGACTACTTTGTCTACAAAAATGAAACTTCTTTTTACAGATTGGAAAGTGGGAAACTGCCAATTGACTCCTTGAAAATTTGTTTATATTTTTTGCAGATTTTCGTACCATCATCCGAATTTAATTTAGCTAATTTCCTCAAGATGGACATTCCTAAATAGATTCAGTTAGATTATTCACTTTCTTCATTGTGCATTGAATGATGTAGCTAGAATGTGCAGCACTCGATTTCCAGATGTGACTTTCGACTTTTTGTTTTTTGAGACTGATTCAACAAATTTATATAATTCTTTCTCAAATTTTCAAACTTTTCTCCTATATTATCACAAGTTTGGATTACTCCATGATGTATGATTTAGCTGAAAAGTTAAAAAAAGTGAAATCATTGTTAGCTGTCATGTTTTATCAATAAGGAACATTTGGGGAAAGAAAGGGTTAGATCAGCAACTTGTCCAGATAAACCCGGCTTATCTTTCTGATGTCAGTGAAACTTATGGTGCTTTAAAAACCCCTACTGGAACCTTTCAGTTACACTTCTTATACTCTTCCCTCCATTTTGGGTCAACTTTATTGCACAGGAAACTTCTAATGAACAAAGAACAAAGGAGGCCTTACGTTTGTGGACCTTTGATCAATATATGCCAGCAATGCTGACTGAACTGACGTTGTTAGAGTCTGAATTACAGGTCCGAAAAGAGGCATTAATCAAGGTTGGCATAGGCGAGCCGGAATTTGTGCTTGGTCTAATATACATCTCCACTGTTGAAAAAACTGAGGTAAGGTTTTTCCAAAATAATTTTTCCACATCTTTTTTTATATTTTCTTAAATCAGCAATAAATCTATAGATTTTTCGTTTGATTTGTGGAAAATTTACTAGAGCTCGACACTACTGTAGGGTTAATCATCAGGAAGCATTTTGTGCATAGATCATTAGAGCATCCAACCCAACTGAACTGTTGGAAAAATATATGAAAAAGTATGTATCCTTGTTGTTGCTCCATTATCTCAGTTAGTTAGCCAGCAGCTGATAGCTGCAAGGTCATGAAGTTTAAGCCCCAGACTGAGTATAACTATCACAGACAGCAGGAAGCTACCAAAAGACCTTGCCTTTCGAAAATGTCAGAGGGTCAATTCCTCTGACCTTTGGTCCTCTAAATACTTCATTTTCACTTTCTAAAGTTGCTTTGTTGTTAAAGTGTCTCCATTTATTATTAAGTAAACAAACCGATGAAACGGTTTGCGTCACACATTTTTGGTCCAAAAACAAATAAATGGTCAGCGCGAAAGTTTTGCATAATACATGCAAGTTGATGTTAGGCACGCCGCCGTGCATTTTCTCATTATTGCAAATTATCATTTTGGAAAAACGTCTTCCTTTTGGTGCTCTTATTCGTCCTGTGTTGTTGGCTGGACGTCTCGATTTCTCACGATGACTTGGCAAGGAGCACGGGCGTCATCACCATCTACAATTATTGTATTGTTATTTGTTTCGTCGCGTGGTATTATGGTTGAGTGCCAACGCAGCCTGAGGAGTTTATGACGTCCATTTTGGTCAAGAGGTTCAGTGAGTGATTGTTCAGAGACAGTTAGATCTGTCTCACCTTTTGAGGAGTTTCAGTTTAGGCCGCATGTTGAGATATCCTGAAGTCCCTGTGGCTCTGTGCGCAGGGAGTATTTAGGCGGCGGTGTTCACGTGTTCGGCAGTTTGCATTTTTGTTTTCTAGTAACCCTCACTGTTGTATTTCATTGTACTTTTCGTTTTGCTCACAATAAACCTATTCGTACATCCAGGCTCAGCTAGGTACAGGAGGAGCATAGTTAGTATCGGGTTAGCATCAGGGGCTGGGCCAGATTGGATCTCCCAAGAACGGCAGCTAGGTAGCCGAGGGCATAGGAGCACCCAATACGACAAAAACTTGTTTTTGGGCAGGCAAAGCACAATATTCTGCCATTTTAAAGTTTTATTTATGGTAGCAGTCATCCCACTTCTATGCAAAATTGATGAAGTGGACAAAGCCACAATTCGACCAAGAAACAGAATGTTTATCATTATTACAACTTAGTTGTGTTGTGGGCAAGTCAGTTCATTTCTTATTATATTTGTGTGTACTGTGCTCAATAAAATGGAACATTGACAGCCCCAACAATTTACATATTTCTTATAACATTTTTATTATTTATGATAATATTTTACTTTCGCTGTTAGTGGAGGCAGGCCGTAGCCTGCTTACATGGGGATCATTACCGAGGAAAAGCCCCAGTCTTCCTGGACGGTGTCATAGTGAGTTATCCTTATTTGTGCAAGCCTTTAGGAGGCATCTGGGGAGACCCTGAGTGCCCTTCGATTCCAAGAGTTAGAGTTTCCAGTTACTTATTAGTGACTAAAAGTTGTGTTTATTTCTGCTAGAGGACTGTTGCACTGTACTTAACTGATTACTTGCAGGAAGCTCCTTTGAGTGACCTAGAGTAGCTAGGTGGATACAAGCCAATAGCTTCTTTAGTTATATTGCTGACATCTTCAGATCTAAGCAGAGAAGTGAAGATAACACACCATTAACTTGAGTTAAGGCTAAAAATAAATACCCAGGTTGGTAGCTAAGCACATTCTGGACTTCTGCAGGCTAAAGTCAAGAAAAAATTAAAGAGAATTTTGGACCCACTGTTGTTGTGTGTTTCCGCCGATTTTGCTGTATTTTTGTCATTTTTGTTGCTCTGCGCATGAGGCTGGCAAGTACCAAGTGGAGTGAGCGACACACACCATCAACAGTTGTTGTGCAAAGGTAAAATTGGAGAAAAGTTTCTGCTCTTTGCTTTATTCTAATTTGGGAGAGAAGTTAAGGAAGTGTCTTTCCTTAATTTGTGGGATAATTAGTGTTGGGTTTAAGTACATTTAATTGAGTAAATCAGTTGAGTGTGGGCGTAGGAAATATGTGCATTAAGGACGAACCCTGGGATCCCACTCCTACCTAATACTCAAACCCCCGACTACATTTTAAATACAACACCACGATGTAACCCTCTCTTTGAGCTAGTCAGTCTCCTGAAGCATATCCAAATGACATAGTAGCTACAGTAAGAAACTTAGCAGTCAGACAGTTACCTTTTTCTGCTATGAGCATTCTTCTTCTGCATTCTACACAATTCACGCATTTTCTTCTACAACATTTGTAGCACTGTATTACACCCTTTGTCTAGCTCCACCTAGTCTTCAGCTCAAGCCTGCAGCTGAGGGACTTCCAGTCAATTACTACTTCCTGCACAGAAATACTCTGACAATGATTCCATATTGAAGAGGTATCAAAGTTATTCAAAGAACATATAATGTGGATATTGTAACTATCCTTTACTGATTCACATATTGGGGACTGGCCTAGGTTTTATGATAGAGTAAAATCACCATTGGTAATAAGTAGAGACCTGATTTTCAAGGGCAAAATAATGATAATAAAGGGCAGAAAAAGGACATCAAAAAGTAGCAAAAAAAAGGGACGAAAATAGGGCAAAATTTCAGGTAATAAGGCTAATAAAATAACTCAAAAATCAATTTATTCCACTTGTAATTTAAGGCAATGTAAAACTAACGTGAAATCAACAGTGTTATTCATTTAAAAACATGTTAAATGTGAAACGATGACCATTTCAATATTTTGAAATGTGAAAATTTTTTACTGATTAATTTACTGGCCGAAATTTTCGACATTTTTATTGGCTTGTTAAAAAATAGAGACTGCCTGAAAGAAGAGAATCAAATTTAGTTCAAACATAC
The DNA here is from genome assembly GCA_963922205.1 of Romanomermis culicivorax. Classification (NCBI taxonomy): domain Eukaryota; kingdom Metazoa; phylum Nematoda; class Enoplea; order Mermithida; family Mermithidae; genus Romanomermis; species Romanomermis culicivorax. Next base: position 902,124 of record CAWUHX010000019.1, read on the forward strand.
AGCAGTTTCACGGAGACAAACTGTTACAAATGAGTTAATGTTTATCAAATAAACTGATTCTCAGTATAACAAAAAGAGTATTTTAGATAAAATTAAAGGCAAATTCTGGTAAAATGAACAAAAAAGTGAAGAAGGGGCAAAACATCAAAAAAAGGGCAAAAAATGGCAAAAAAAAGTTATTCTACATTGTCGAAAATGCATTTTTTTGACATTTCTTGAGGAGCTGCGTTTGTATCTACTATCAGGAAAAAAACTGCCCTCAAAAAATCGGTTTTTAGTTACAAGGTTGCGTTTTTACAGGAGATATTCGACAAGCTCCATGTTCAACAACAAATTAGTGATGGCGATTATGCAGCTTTGAAGAACGATTTAAAACACAGAACAAACCCAGTTACGAACTTTAATTATTTGAGCATTCGGAACCTGATCACAGGCATTATCAACATGACAGACATGACGCTTTCCACACACGATCCAAGGAGCCTCGTGGTATACTACGCCTTCTGTAGAGTACCAATCCATGGATATGCTTTCACAAGACTGAGAAATGAGGAACAAAAAAAGTAAGAGGATAGCATCGAACTGTGCTCAGAACTTATGATTCTAGCCATCAGGCGAATTTATAGAAAAACATTCATTTTCTGACATCCTCAAACTTTAGTGTGCTGTTGTGCACGATTTTCATATTGGAAAATTGCAGAAATTAGTCTGAAAAATTATTTTTCTTGATGCAGGAAAAAAAGTTTCCAATTAACTATTATATGTGCAGACTGATATTTTTTGGATACAAAGAAACAATGGAAATCACCACAGGTTACTGTGTTGAATTGAGGAAAATAGATGTGTCAGTACATGTAGCATTTTGTTATTCAGATTTGATTAGATATTTGACCTATCTGCTTCGAAAACAATGGCTCCAAACAAGCGGACTGTATTGCCCATCGCTACAGGAAAAGTATCAAGCCTTTAAAAAGTACTTGCCTGATAATTTTCGTGGACAACAGCAAGAAATTGAAAGCAGCACTGGAGATTTATTGTGAAAAATTGTTCAAAACGTCATATAGCTTTATGCAGTATTTTTGATTGATGTCAGAGGGTCAATTCCTCTGACCTTTGGTCCTCTAATTACCTCATTTTCATTCTCTAAATTCTCTTTGTTGTTAAAGTGTTTCCATTTATTATTAGGTAAACAAACTGATAAAACGGTTTGTGTCACACATATTTTTGGCACAAAACAAATAAATGGTCAGCGCGAAAGTTTTGCATACAACTTGCAAGTTGATGTTAGGCACGTCACAGTGTACATTTTTCATTATTGTCATTTTTATTATTTTTGGAGACACGTCTCCTTTGGTACGCTCTTGTCGTCCTATCCTGAGGATCGGACGTTTTGTTGATATTCGCGGTGACTCGGAAAGGAGCATGGTCGACTTCGCCGCCTACATTTATTTGTGTATTATTGTTTCATGTCGCGAGTTAGCTTCAAGAGCCTACGCGACCTGAGGAGTTACGACGCTCAATTTTGATCAAGACAAGTAGTGAGTTGCTGTGTTGAAAACAGGTAGATTTGTTTCGTCTTTCCACGAGTTTCAGCTTAGGCCGTGGACTGAGATATCCTGAGGTCCCTGTGGCTCTGTGCACAGGGACGAACAGAAGGATCTGCAAAGCAGGGAGGAGTCAGGCGGTTGTGTTCACGTGTTCAGCCATTTGCATATTTGTTTCCTATTTACCCTCACTGTTGTATTTCTCTGCACTTCTCGTTTTGCTCAAAATAAATATCTTCCTACATCAAGTCTCAGGTAAGTGCAGTAGGATCGTAGTTAGTACTGGGTTAGCGTCAGGGGCCCTACCAGATTGGATCTCCCAAGAACCGCAGCTAGGTAGCGGAGGGCATACACCACGTAAAAGGACATTTATATATTTCTGCAACTCAAGCTGATAAGATTTGTGCACCATTTACCAGCTTGGAAATCAAAATTATTCATTAAAGATAATCATCAAATGATCATTAATCTATTATTTATATGATGAATTAAAGATAAGGTAAAAATCGATCCTGACCTATATCCAACAGCTACTGCAGTCCAACTGCTATTGGTTCCCTGTTTTTTTTATTAACCCCACCAAAAAAAATTCAATGAGAGTAGGAAAAAGTTTTGATAGTAGTATTTTGAGCCCACAATTTGGGTGTAGAGAACATACTCCACATTGAAATTAAACACAAAAAATGCAGGTGTCATATATAATAGGGAATAATGAAATTCTATGTAAATTATATTTTATATTGGATTATAAGGAAAACACAATTCAGGCCTCAATATGCAAAAAGCTGAAATTTTGCAAAAGCCCAAATTGATGAAAGGTAATCCAGGAAATTTCAGACAAATTGGAAGTTTTTATATAGGCCCATACTGGGGTACATGGAACATAGCCACACTATAACTATAGGCTTTGAATTTGCTGCTTAGAACAGGTGGGACTATATAGGGATGTACAAACTATAGGCAAGTGTGATCAGGAACCGTAGAAAGTATGGTCCTTGCTCTAATGTGCAAAATTGCATATTGCTGTAGAAAATGCACTTCATGTTCGAAATTCCACATCACTGTAGAATGTACAGCAAGGCTGATTATCAAACTGACAAGTCAACCCAACCTGCATGAGGTCAAAAGTTGGTCGATTAATCAACATAATACAAAAGCTGGCATAAGGCCAAAAACATTAACATGCATGAAAATTTCAGAAATTTTGTATCTACCTATAATTTTCAAATAGTTTTTGAACTTTTGGATACTTCAAAACTGCAAAGCTGCAGATTTTTGTGTGTTTTTTAAGTTTGGAATTTTTAAAATCTGTGAAAATTCAACTAATTTTTGTTCCTAAAACCCAAAACTATAGATTATTGTAATTTTTAAGTTTTGAGTTTTTTTCAATTTCGTAAAAATTTTTATAATCTTCACAAATGGAATCCTGAGACTTCATATAAAAGCCTATGTGGATTTTGTTTTGCTACATTATCCTTGAAATAATTCAAAATGAATACACAAAGGGCATGACCTGACCATTTGTTATGTCTATATATCTGCTTAGGTCAAGAGATGTCAGCAGTATAACTAAAGAAGCCATGGGCTTGTAGAAGACTGATTACTGTAGGTTACACAATATTACTTATTATAAATCTCTAACCATGACTAATGCCAAAGTTTTCAGTGGTTTACCACTAAATAAAACGCTTCTAATATTCTATAATGCTTCTGAATTTAAAAAAAAAATATTCAGAAAAATTCATTGATAATTCACAACTTATATGGTAGAGTTGAGAAATGATGGAAACTAATTTGAACTCTAGATCATGGAAAGGATACAGCAGGTACATCCTAACTGTGGCTGTCATGTTGTAATAATTGTGGACATATACCCTCGGCTACCTGGATGCGGTTCTTGGGAGATCAAATCTGGTACGGCCCCTGACGCTAACCCAGCACTAACTCGGAACCTATGATACCAAACTGAAGTGAGATGTACAAAAAGGTTTATTAGTAACAGAACAAGAATGAAACAAGAACAAATGTTAAGTATCACTGCAGAGTACAGAATGCAAACGCCAGACCTCGCCACTAAGACACTAACTCCTTTGCCAGGCCCTGCGCAAAGAGCCACAGGGATTCCTGGATACTGAAACAGGAGTCCTGAGGGACCAGGCCCTCGATGGGACCAATCCTAACTATACTCATTTGAAAATGAGACAGAACTATCTGTCTCCGAAACACACTCACTGATCTTCTTAATCCAAAACATCGCCAAGATCCCTTTGGCCACACCGGACTCCAACGCGTGAAAAACGTAAAATAAACGCACAGACAAAAATATGGTAATTAAATGCCCTGGCATGCAGGCTTCCCTTTTCTCTCTAGACGCCGTCCAAAAATGATAAAATAAACAATAATGATAAATTGCACAGCGGCGTGCCAAACATCAACACTGCCTGTTGTATGCAAAACTTTCGCGCTACCCATTTGTTTGTTCTAGGGCCAAAAATGTGTGACACAAACCGTTTTATCGGTTTGTTTGCTTAGTAATAATTGGATCTACTTTAACAACAAAGAGCTCTAGAAAATAAAAGTATGATGAATAGAGGACCAAAGGTCAGAGGAATTGACCCTCTGACATCCCTCCCCCCCAAAGGCAAGACTTTTCCTGCCAGCGAAGGGAAAAGTCAGGAGGTTCCCCAAGGGCCCCAGTCCCTCCACGCCCTCGGCCAGCAACTCCAATCGTTCGGCAAGGATGCTACATGCCATTGATGCAATAACAAAAAAAATTGTCCATTTCCAATGGTGTCTATAAAATTTTGGGGCCAATGGCGCTGGATGCTACCCTGATGCAAACTATAAAAGTCCATCTATAAAATATGCCCCATGAGCTCCTAGTCCCGAACAATCAATAAAAAAAGTTTTGAATGAAAATGTTGGTGTTACTCGGGCTGAATTTGGAGGATAAAAACAAATTGATTGGCGGCGAACCCCCCCCAGCTGGGAACCCCCACATCACCACTGCGGTTGATGTGTATTGTATCACCGGCGCCTCCATCATCGATTTTGGCATTCATCTCCGTCCTCTCTGGAGGGGGGGTTATTCGAATGGGTGGTGAGCCCGCTTAACTTTCCTTTTTTCACTGCCGCTCCTCTACTGGCCCCTTGGCGGGACACTGACCCCCCCAACGCCTTTGGTATTATCTGCCCTTGTTGTAGTGTGTTTTCCGCCGATTTTTTATTGTTTTGTCAAGACGCGCCACAGGCCCGCAGGTGGCAAGTGGAGAGAGCAACGCGGACCACCAGTGGCCATCTTACTGTAGCGCACGCCGGTACGCGTGCGCTGGTCTCTCTTTTCACTATTTCGTTAACGTATATTTTATGTGTGTTTTATTTTTTCTTTACTAGTTGTGTGCCCCGCCGGCCACCACTAGTATATATTAGCCACCTCCCACCACGCCTTTTCGTCTTTGCTCGCCCGTGCGTGGGAGTAGATTTATTATTGTTACCTTTTATTTTCGCCTCGCCCGTCGCGTTTTGTCACGTAAGTTTTCGTACGTTTGTTGTGTAGTAATAAATAGGTAGGAAAGCCCCTTTCATTTTTAGTTAGTGAGAAAGAAGGGAGACAGTTGAAGAAACTAGGCTTTCTTTAATTGTTGGGATAATTATTGTCGGGGTTCAAGTACTAGTAATTAGGTAATCGGGTAAACGTGGGCGTGGGACGCACGTACATTAAGGACGCAACCTCGGAATCGCAATCCCGCTCATGCCGCACCATCTCCGCCCCGACCAAAACCAAGATATAACACTGGTGACCGTTTGGATTGTACGTTGCCGCTCCCCGCTGTTGCGTTGCATCCGAAAACTCCAAAGACTTCAAAATTCGACCCCGCCGTAGCTGCGCCAAAGGGTACAAACGAGGTTATTATACCTTGCGAAAAAAGATGCCAACGGTAAGCCACACACCACCGGACTTCAATCGATTTCCGTCGCGCTCCAGTTCTCCAAACGCCACCACAGCCGCATGCCGCGCCTTAAGTTTTGATCAGATGATGTTGCCGCGACCGTCAAATATTGCGCAATCAACAGCGGTACCCATGGTAAGCCTCCCGCCCCATAATCCGCCCTTGTCTAATTTCAGCACTCCCGTGCTGGACGGGACGGCACAGCCGCAAGCACCGTTCATCCCCGCAACTGTGGCGACGACTATTTCCCAAACTCCGCGGCTTGTAAACCAAAACCTTCATGCCGCCCCGAAAATCGCCCCAACGCGCCGCCCGCATCGCAAATGCCGCCACCGCCCGCGCCGGCTCGAAGTAATGATGACCAAATTGTCGCCAGAACCGACTCTTCCGAATCCTTTGTCAATATTGAACCCCCGCAAGCCCCAGCCGCCACCCGTGCTTCAGTAAACGATCACCGCAGCAGTCTCGCTATCGCAAACGCCAAGGAAGTCCAAAATTTTCGAATTGAAGCACGCGACGCGCTGGAACAACTCAACACCGCCGCCGCACGTATAACCAACAATGTCCCCACGGTACAAACCATCGATCAAATTATCGGCGCCGTCTCCAATCAATTCCAAACCCAGCAATTACGCGTTCAACGCGAAATTCAAGAACAAACAAAAGCCACTAACGCGCGTTTCGCCGCACTCGCCGAGCAAATGCAACAATTGATTTCCACAACCGCCGCCGCGACGCACGCGCGTAATCCGCCTACACCAAGACCGCCGCCGGTGTCCTCACGGTTTCACGGCGAGGAAACAAGAAATATTTATATCCCTAACGAAACTCTCCGTGAAACTGAACCAGCTCCAGTCTTTGGCAGGCTACCAAACCAAGTAAAACCAAAAGCACCGTCGACGGATACCCTATATAATAACGAATTCGCCCGCAATACGCGCGCCGATGAAGATTTACACCGTTCAGCGCTTCAAAGACGCCCACCGCCCGCGGCAAACCAATTTGGCTTCTCAGATTATCCACCCGAGGATTATTATGAGCACCCGCACCCTCGGTACGACATGCCGCGCACGTCTCATCGTGAGGAAGATAGCCGCATCAAAACAATCGTTGACAATATGCACCTGCTGATCATCGACGGCGCCGCAACAAATAAACGCCTGTTACGCTTCTTCATACGACTGGAAAATGAGTTCGGCTACGACGCCTCCAACCACGTAAAGATGAGTGCTCTTCGCCGACTTACCCGCGATACGCCGAGCGACATGATCCAAGATATGACGCGGTACGACGACGCCAAACATTTGCTCATGTTCCAGTTGGCGCCCGATTGCAATCCGATGACTCTTAAACGCGAACTTGCGTCGATCACGCCAGAAGCCGGAGAGGAACCCGCCGCATTCCTGAGTAAGGTAATGACTTATGTACAACTATTATATCAGCACGAAGATCAAACTTTCCGGCACAAACAAGTAATTGATACCTTTTTGACCAAAATGCCTGTTTTCTATCAACTCACAATTGGCGAACAAGCAAAAGGTTTTACAAATGTTCAACAACTGGCCGACGCCGTAGCCAAAGCCCATAGTGTCCTCAACGCAACTAAAGCCGAAATCGGAACCGCGGAACGACCCATTCTGGTAAATCAAGCCGATCAAGATGCACCACCACCGAAGTCGCCGCAACCGTTTGACCGCCGTTTTGAACGCCGCCGTAGCATGGACCGTCCTCAAAATCGCTACCGTGAGCGCTCAATGGACCGCAGGACGCAAAACCCGGCGATGCAACCTACTAAATTCGTCTCTTTCCAACCACAAGCCATTGAACCACCGCCGCCGCAACCGCCGCGCACGGAGATGCTTCTGGAACAATTGATTCAACGATACGACCACGACTATGAAGAACGAAAATCTCGACAACGCCCTGAAGAAACGATATCCAACAATAGGCAACAAAGCCCGCGCTATCCATCTCAGAACAGAGAGCCGTACGCAAACCGCTTCGACCGATCCGCCAGCAGAGACCGCGCACGAACAACGCAATCTGCAGGTCTGTGGTGCGACCCTCACAAATCCCGCACCCACAACACTGAAGACTGCGTCTGGCTCAAACGGCAAAATGCTCAACAATCAGCCTGACTTGAACCAAATCGCCCAAATTACGCCGCCCAACCACGGCAAGTAGATTTCCGAAACAATTCAAACGACGTCCGTGGACAACGTGATTGGCGACCCCGCCGCGGAAGACTGCCCCAACGAGGAGCGAACTACGCCCGCGGCGCGCGAAACCATTTCTATGAAGGTAACCCTATACAACGCCAAAATGATTTTGTTCAGAATACCTACGCCGTTTACCCGAACCATCAGTTTCCGGCGCCGTGGGAACAACATATTCATTACAACGCGGTACCGGCCCCATACGTCACAACGCCGACGGATTCATCGCGCGCTAGTTCTCAATCTTCAGAATTGCAAATTACCCTACCCGCCCTTCCGGCACCAAACACCGCGCCAGTACCCGCGCTCGAAACACGCGTTAACAATCATTCAACGTCCGCGGCCAATATGGTTGTTCCATCCAAAGAAATCGCTTCCGCCGCGCCAATTGTCAGCCCCGGCATCGTCCGTTGGAACGCAACAGGCCGCGCCTTTCAGGATCCCTGTCATATTCGTTCGTCCGTTTGTCAAATTGATAATCTCACGCCATCTTCCAAATCGTTTGTTCGCAAGTACGCTTCCACGAGAGCCTTTCAAATCCCAATCAAAATTGGAGCCGTCAAAGCACACGCGCTCATCGATACAGGTGCCCAATGTTCCGTCCTCTCATCAGGATTGGTCAAACGCGCTTTCGACAAGCAATCGCTTCAACTCCCGATTTGTGGAAAAATCAAAGTAGCCGACGGCGCCGTAGTCAACGCTCACGGCCCGGTAGTTGTCACGATGGAATCTGCCTTCGGAGAAAACATGATCAAATGCGTAATCCTTGACGACGACTGAAACGATCAATTCATCATCGGAACCGATTTCCTCGCGCATCCCGATATCCACGCCATTCTAAATTTCAAAGACAATTACATCGAAATTCAAGACGTTAAACTGCCGCTCAAGGTAATCGCATCGATCCGCCCGCAAACGGAATTATTTCTCAACGCCGCTAACGATAACGTTTTAGAAGAAATACCAGAGGACGAACGGGTAAGCTGTTATGATGATAAATCTGATATTTTTAGTCAACCCGAAGAAATCGAAGTTGAACAACCGATACGGCAGGCTCAACCTAGTCCACACCAACCGCCCCCTCGGCGGCTGGAGGTTACTGAGCTCGCCGAACCGATTTTTCTCGTCGCCCAAGTTCGATTTCGCCGCACTGCCAACAATGGGTCAAAAGTAGCATTTTTCCCACAACATCGGCGACAGTGCCCGACGTGATTGTACAACCACTCGCCACGGATAACGTTGCCGCAGAGCTTCCGGTGGAAACTGCAGTGGTCAACATCACCAACGGCCATTGTCCGCTCCTTTTCATCAACAATACGCCGAACAGTATCAAACTACGACCAAATCAACTCATTGCAATGGCAAAGCACACGCTGGAGTATTCCGAAACCCACGCCGAGTGTCAGATAGCAACCGCCGTCGCCGACCGCGACTTAACCGACCACGAGCCAGCCGCATTGGACAAGTCCTTCCCCAGCAACACTGCACAACAGAAGCTGGGATACGCCCTGAACAAAATGACGGAAAAGACGTACGTTTCTACCGCGCAAAAAGCAAAAGCCCTTAGGATGCTCCGACAGCACCGCGATGTTTTCAGCCTCCCCGGCGATAAACCAACAATCACCAGCGAACTGACTGTCAGCATCGACACCGGCACTGCGAAGCCCGTATCCCGCCATTATTACCGCGCCGCGATGGAACAGAGACCAATTGTACGCCGTCATATTCAAGAAATGCTTGACAATGATTTTATCGAACCATCCCGCTCACCTTGGGCCGCACCGCTATTTTTGGTAAAGAAAAAGGACGGCTCTTGGAGACCCGTTGTTGACTACCGAGGAATAAATGATGTTACGCCGAGCGACAAATTCCCAATCCCGCGCATTGACGACTACCTAGACGCAATGGGACACGCAAAATTCTTCACCACGCTCGACCTCAAAGCTGGGTATTGGCAAGTACCCCTCGACGCCGATTCCCGTGATAAAACAACCTTCATCTGCCAAGAAGGTTTGTTTCGCTTCAAAGTTCTGCCCTTCGGCTCGAAGAACGCGCCCGCCGAGTTCCAACGCTTAATGGAACGAATTCTCCGCCCGTATATCTGGAAGATTTGCCTCGTCTACATCGACGATATCATCATTTTCTCGAACTCGTTTGAAGAGCATTTAGAACACCTTCAAATCGTTTTTGACGCCCTCCGCGCGGCCAACCTTATGCGTCGGCCAGACAAATGCGAGTTCCTGCCGCCGCAAGTCAAATTCCTGGGACATCTTCTTAGCGCCCGCGGAATAGCAGCCGATCCCGAGAAAGTCAAAGCGATCGCCGAATATGAATTTCCGAAGACCAAAAAAGGTATGCAAAGTTTTTTAGGCTTAGTCCAATGGTGCAAACGCTTTATCCCGAATTTGGCGACTTTGTCCAGTCCTTTGTACGGACTCCTACGAAAAGACGCCCAATATATCGCCACGGACGAACACCACGCCGCATTCGAAGGTATCAAAACCGCCCTTACGACATCGCCGTTCCTTCGCTACCCAGTCTACGATAGCAAAGCTCAATTCGTAATTCAAACCGACGCCAGTACGACCGCCATCGGAGCAATTTTGTATCAAGAAAACGAAAACGATCAATGGGTCATCGCCTACAATAGTCGCGTACTCACCGATGCCGAAACCCCCTACAGTACAACTGAGCGTGAATGCCTCGCCATTGTATACGGTTTCCGGATGTACCGCCACTATGTGTATGGCCAGAAAGTTATCGTCCGCACTGACCACAAGCCGCTCGAATGGCTCAAAGATGAGAAACACCGCAATTCGCGACTGCAGCATTTTGCGATCAGCCTACAAGATTACGATTACAAAGTGGAATATGTTAAGGGTAAGGATAACGCTTGCGCCGATTTTCTATCTAGGAAAGATGACCGCGACAAATGCCCGATCCAGAACGCTGAAAACTTGACCGCAAAGATCTTCCGTGAAAATTTTCACCCTGCTGGTGCAACTACGGAAGCCGATTTAACGGTACCGGAAATACGCCCAGCAGTGGCTTCACTACCCACGGAGGTCGACGCCGAAATCAACGCCATCACCCGTGCAATGACGAGAAAGACCATCAGTTCACCCACACTCTCTAATTCAATGCCTAAAGATGCCGACCACGAACCGCCCCAGGCCGAGGTCATTACGATCGCCGCTCACGAAGAAGTCTTGAAAGCGCAAGCCGCGGACCCGGCCATAACAAAAATCATCGCCTCCCTCAAAACGGATAACGCCGCCAAACACCCACCGATTTTCTTCCTCGAAGATCAACTTTTATACCGGCAAATCAAAGATGTCAAGCAATTAGTCGTACCCGCCTCCATGGTCGACCAAACTCTTCACCAATTCCACGGCGCCAAAATTTTGAATCATCAAGGGATAAATCGGACGCTAGCAGCCATTAAAGCTCACTTTTGGTGGCCCCGCATGGAAGAGGACGTTCAGAATTGGATCAAAACCTGTAAAATTTGTCAACTAACAAAGCCGCGCAGGTCACCGCCTCCGCCATTGTTGCCAATTCAACCCAAACACCCATTCGAAATCGTGGCAACGGACATCGTCAACATTTCGCCAGTAGGTGAGAAGCGTCCCTACGTTATTGTTTTTCAGGACTATTTTACGAAATTCGTATCCGCGCACCCGATACCGGATCAGAAAGCCTCAACCATAGTGGAATGCTTTATCAACAACGTCGTCCTCACGCATGGTAGTCCACTCGTACTCCTTTCCGATCAAGGTGGATGCTTTACGTCAAAACTTATGCAAGATATCTGTGAACTTCTCAAAATTAGAAAAGTCAAAACAACGGCGTACCACCCCCAGTGCAACGGAATGGTCGAATGTTTCAATCAAACATTGATCGCTCAACTCAAAAAGTATACCGCTGACGATCCAGACAACTGGGAGCGTTACCTGCCCTACACCGTGTTCGCTTACAACGCCACGCCGCATACAGCCACACGACATTCGCCGTTCAGTTTATTATGAGGATATGAACCGCGCATCACCTTCGACTATGACTGCGCCCGCCGCCTCACCTTGCCATTGAATTACGACGCTTATCAACATATTCTAACGCAAGCCCAACTCAAGATGCACGAAAAGATCAAAACTAACCTCGATGCCGCAGCCGCCGCCAGCAAAGAATATTTTGACCGCAAAGCTCGAAGACGCGACTTCGCCGTCAACGACTTAGTTCTTTTGACCAACACGCGAAAAGCCAACAAGATTCAACCCGACTTCATCGGGCCTTTCCTCATTACGGACGCGTCCCGTGCAGCCGAAAACGTTGTTACCATCGACTCTCTTGACGCGCCCAGCCGCCCGCAGACTGTCTCCATAACACGTCTAAAACCGTTTGTCCCACGACCGGCAAAGAGTGCATTTGACTACGAAGAAGGTGGACCCCGCACACCCCACACTTCTCGCCGGCAATAGTTTGCTTCGAAATTTTTCTTTTGTGATACGGCGCTCATCACGCCGCGTTGTAAATAATCTTTATGTTTGTTTAATCTAGATCATGGCGACCTCGATAACGAGCAAGGATGCACGGCAGTTCCAACACATTTCCACTCAATCGGTCGTTTTTGCTTTCAGCCGACTTTACAATGTCACTTTACATCCGGTCCCGGTTCCCACACTTTCGCAATAGGAGGGGGTTTCTTCTTTAATGTTAGGTTCTGTTGGCGCGAGGCCATTCGGTTTACTTCCGCCCGACCCTGGCCGCTATCACTCTCATAAGACTAATTGGGAAAGGTTGATTTTACTCTCCATTAACATAGTGGTGTTTGTGTTGCTTTTCGTAATGATAGTGTTTGCATTTTCCTACTTTACACTTTCTTCACCTTTCAGCGGCTGATTCTCTTATTATTTCATTTCCATCTTTCGCTTCCATCAGCAATAGTCGCATTTTCAAGCCGCTCTCAAAAATTTTATTTTTTCAAAATGACGACACCGTCGACCGCATCATCCTCCACGGCCGACGACCCTCCGCCGTATCGCGAATCGATAAACGTAAACGAACGTTACGTCCGTTAGGCCGAACAGCAGCCCCACCAGAACGATCTAAGTTTCGCCTGCGACGGTATTTTCTCATTTTATGCTTTTGCTGCTTATACTTGCATGCTTTTGCTTGGGACCCCATGAGTATCTCCCCCTCTGTAGTCTTGGGTCAGAATTCCATGGTCAGCCGCCGCGATCCCGTCATCGTCAAGTTGTGGCCTTCTCAGCCCACAACCGGCCGCTGCCTTGATTTCCGCATACCACAACTCTCGTTATCTCGCTATCGTAGCCCGATCCAGTTGTCCAAGTGCGCCCATCAAGGTGACATCGCCGCCCAAGCCAACGCCGCCTCAAAGCATGTGTACTTCTAACGAATTGACAACACCACACCGCTTCCCTCTTCGTCCATGTTTACATCATCCTTCAAACCCCATGTCGTTCATTTGACGTGGTGTCCCATGTGTCACTGATGAGTATCGCATTCGCTCTTGTTTAGAAAACAATGTCAAACGCCTAACTCGCGTCGCCGATTTGGAGTCGTGGTACATTTCCATGTACGCGCGACCCCCGAATGTCTTGCCGCCGCCGATTTTCCTTTCACCTGGAAGTTTGGGGCAGGCCTTGGCCGCCCAACCCACACCAAACTTCCGCGGCTACACGCTGGTCGGCTTTGACACCGAATCAATCATGGCCGCCGACTTCAAACAGTTTCAATTCACCGTACAAATGCCAGCCGACCCCACGGCGTCTAGTTACCCCCGCTACGTTCAACTTGCGTTCCCGAATGGCACGATGTTCGTCTTCGAAACATTCACCGCCACTCCGGAAGACTGGACCGCGCTTTTTGCCCTAGTCGACGGCGACCACACCATCGTAGTCTCTTTCGATAGAGCCGATGACTGGGCGGGAATCTACGCGCTTCTGGGCACTCAATTTCGAACCGACCGACAAAAGAAGAACAAAGACCCCGTCGTTAAAGCAATCCACTTCGATGCGTACCGCGTCATTCGCAACATCGACATCTCCCCGTCACTGTACGAGTTGGCACGACGGATCGGTTTCTTTCCGGAAAAATGCACGCTCAAAGCCACAGTTTCCGCAATGTGAGGCTGGACGTGTCAAAGCTCACTTTACGCTTTCCCCACGCTCTCCGCTTTTTCAACAATCCAACAACGTCGTTCCTACAATCCGACGTCCTGGCATACGCGGCTCTCGACGCCTATTATCCGCTGCTATTGTTCTTGGCATTTGGTCGTTACGGCTTCATCCCCGAGGTCTACAAGGCGCCCGCGTTGTTTCCCCACGACTCGTTGGACGCCACCGAAATCGACCATCTCGCCGAGTACGTCATCGCCACCTTTCACAACCTCGCGCTGTCGGATGTCCTGCCTCCCGACTACGCCAACCGGATATACCCGACTACATCGCAAGTGGCCTTGCCCGCAATCATGCGAGATGAAGTTCTTTCGGCTTATAAATTTTTTATGTACGATTGCACATCGTCCGACCACGGTCGGTCTTTCTGTTTAGGAACGGTTCCCAACGGCTTCCGGGACGTAAAGACCTTGACGCGAACAACTCACCCGAAGCTTCTCCCCGTTCCGAAAGTGCCGAAGAAAAAGAAAAAGAAACAGAAGGACGAATGGAACAAGTCACCAGACGTTTCCGACGACGAAGACCCGGCTCTAAAACCACAATCGGTGTTCGATGATCCCAAACGTCTTCAAGCAGCCGTCACGTCGGCCATGAAGAGCAATATCATCCATCGAATCATCGAGCTGCTCAACTTTCCGCTTTCACCGATATACAAGTTGGCCGTCCGCAATCGTATGCCTTACAACGACCCCAACTTGCGGCCGCTCCCTCACGAAGTTGAAGATCTTTGGACCGAACGCGTAGCCGCCGACCAACCCCTACGCGAGCGCACTTATAACGGTACCCATTATCGTTATCACCCTTCAACCATCCTTAACTTTTTACAGGTTGACGGAGAATGGTTCCGGAAGCTAACGTCTTTTATGCCGTTAGCTGCGCTCCTAACTTCACCATGTTCCGCCGCGGAATACGCCTGGGTCAACGACGTCCTCCTCCGCCACGCGCAATCGATGACGCCAGATACACCCGCCGCGTTCTACGAATGCATGTAGTACCGCAGCGACGGCAACCCCAATTCGCTTCTCACGAATTGGATGAACCGCATCCCGGAACGCGAGCCCAGTTTTTCGGCCGACCCAAGCACGTACATTTGCAATCGATTTGCGTTACGCCCGATTGTGTTCAACGAAGACTTCCATATGGAAACGTCGGTCGAAGAAATCGAAATTGATGAAAACGACTATACGGCCAACCCACACAGCCGTTTCCATTTCTATTCAACGTTCATTGCGCTCATCGACCATCAAAACCGCCTTTCGTTCCCCGCGCCGATGTATGCGTACCCCATGCCGACTACGGCTTCGGTGCAAACGCTCACCGCCGAGGAACTCCTCGACCGCCCTATCGACGTCGAAGTTGAACCCGCCGACGATGAACTACTTGAAACGCCAATCTTCGATCTCAACATAGCGAAGCTGCCGCCGTCAACGGACGTGTCGGCCCTTCCTATGGTACCCGCGCCTTCCGATATAACCGCAACCGCCACGCAAATCAACGATTTTCTGAAATTGACGCTCGATGAAATTTCCAACATCGCACCGGCTCCCATGGACGAATCCACACCCGTCCAACCCGCTGCGATTGACTCCGAGACTATGACGTCAGAACAAATGTTGACCGACATACCCGAGGAAAGCACGGTGGATCAATCCACGTCTATGGACGTCGCCTCTATGGAACCAGCCGCTACGACAGTCACCACGGCACCCGCCGTGGATCCACGAATATACTTGGCGACACCCGCCGTTTTGCCGGGACCTCCGCTTATTGCTACTGTTGCCCCAGCCAGGTATAGTGCTCCTGTACGTTTTTCTCAACAAATTATTTCAGCTACGCAATGGGACGCTTTGGCCGCAGCACTGGCCGCGTATCATTTTCCGCCACCGCCGCCCGGTATGTTATTTCCCGAACATCAATGGAAAGATTTCCCCGAAGCGTTGAAAGAACGAATACAACAAATTCTGTTGCCGCAACCGACATTGATCGCTCCGGCCCCGCAAGTAGCTCAAATGGCCCCTGCGATGGCTCAACCCGTCCCGCAACCACCGGCCCCGTTACCGCCGCCGGTCATATCGCAACCGCAAACGATCCCGCAACCGCCGCAACAAGCGATTCTACCGCCGCCGACAGCGCCTGTGGACGTCCAAACCCCACAGGCATCCCGCACGTCCGTGCCGGCTTTAGATCGCTATGGTAATCCTATCCGAAGACCCGGCCGGTATGAACATTCAATCAAACGAAAACAACAGCTCCAGGACGAATCGGCGTACCGCAAATCTCACAAGACAAAAACAACGGACGAACGGAGTACACGGCGTACGCCGCCACCCAGCGTGCTGAGCGCGGCCGAACGCCCAGCGAGCGTACCACCCGACGCCGTGAACAACGCGATAAACAAAGAACCCGCGAAGAAGCCGAACACTCTTCGCATGCCACATCAACGCCGAAACCCAAGCGCGATTCTTCCAAAACAGCAGCGTCGGCAACGTTACCGCCGCCTGCTCACAAACCCGACAGCCATCGTTCACACCACGAGTCTCATCCTCGTGATGACCGCCACCGTAAAGAAATGAAACAACCTCCAGCAACCGGCAGGGAAAGCCGTCACCACGAACGCCGCGATGACGCGCCGCCGCATCGTACGCAAAGCGAACAAACCCGTAAGGTGCACACGACGGGTTTTTACGAGGAACACTATCGCCACAGTTTCCGCCATTCACCTTCAAAATTAACCGACTATATTAGCCCATTGCACCGAGATGCCGAAATCCAGCGCCGCCTGGAAGCTTTAAAGAATCCGCCGAAAGATGAATTTAAAGCTCCACTTCCGCCGCCTCCTATGGACGTGGAGCCCGCAACACCCTCGACTACGCCTACGGTAACGTCGCAGCCGCCTACGGCTCCGACAACCGCCATAACGACCACGGTAACCCACACCACGTCGCTGCCGCCTACGGCCCCGACGTCGGCTCCGGTTACTGCGGTCAAACAGCCGCAATTGATCATCGCCACCAAACCGGTTCTTGGAGCTCCGTTGCCACCAAGTTCCGCACCAGCCATCAAGCCCCGGTTGCCTAGCGAGGCTACGCACTTGCCGAATTACACGCGATTTCGTACTACCAATCAGCCGCACGCGGTTACGATTGTCACACCGGGCTATCCGCCACATATTGACCCGGCCGTTGAATTCTTCTCACCACGCACGATGCACGAGATGGTGCTGATCAATTTTTTCGGGCGCCTTCGCATTCACATCACAATGCCCGTGCACATACGCGCCACGAACGCTTCGCTGGCGTTGTACCAATACTTCCGCGACCACTACCGCCCCTCATACGTAGAACAGCAATCACCGATTTCGCACGCCATTGCCACAGTAATATTGAAATGGGTCGCCGGTCTTTGGGCTGAGGAGCTCGGCGTCGTTGACGCCATTCACACCGCCCACTTGACTCTTTTCCTATACGAAGCCCGTGGCCTAGATAATCCTTCGTGCCTGCTCCAAGCCTATAACACCGCTGTCGGACTTATCGACAGCTGGATGGCTTATCCGAGCTAGGCACCGTTTCCACAGCCGCCCGAAATCGCCGACATTCGAAGAATTTATTTGCAATACCACAGCGAGACGGATCGCCCCGCGCCCCTGCTGCGTCGGCACGACTTTTCTACACGGTGGAATCTTTTGCCACCGCGACCGTTGCCGCCAACAGGGACGCCGTCCGACAAACCGTCGTTAATTGCCACTCAGTTGCCAGCACCCGCTCTCGCCGCTTCCACCTCAAACGTCAACCTCATCGTCGCCCCGCCGGGATACCTCTGACTACGGTCGATCCCGTTATTCCCGTAACGTTCGTTTTGATGGTCACGATGACCCGTACGATCCCCACGGCTACCACAACGATCGCTACCGACGAAACGAACGCGATCGCCGCGATCCGCAACGAAATCACCTCTCCGCATCCGATACCCGTTATCGCCGCCGCCATTGAACACGAGCTTTTTGTACAGTAACATTGTTTTTCTTTGTTTTTTGTGTTTCTTAACCTCATTTTGATCCGGTTGTTTCGTTTCTAATCTCGTTTTTGCTTTATACTTTTGTACTAGTTTCCAGCGCACGTGCAGCTGACGCTGCAACCACACAGTAAGTTGACCGCCGGTGGCCCGCTACACGCCCCCACTTGCCCCGTTTTGTCCGTACACTCCGCCGCTGGGCTTATGGTCGCTGCCCCAAAAATCGGCCCAAACTACCCCAACACTCCGCCGGCCCCGCTGTGTGACGCCGAAGAATCTTCGGCAACCCCGGCGACGGCCTGTAGTGGCGGAGCCCTTCCCCTTGCATGTTCTTTTCGGTATTTCCTGACGATCGCTTAGGGCGATCTACTGCAAGGGGGGAGGGGTGTTGTAGTGTGTTTTCCGCCGATTTTTTATTGTTTTGTCGAGACGCGCCACAGGCCCGCAGGTGGCAAGTGGAGAGAGCAACGCGGACCACCAGTGGCCATCTTACTGTAGCGCACGCCGGTACGCGTGCGCTGGTCTCTCTTTTCACTATTTCGTTAACGTATATTTTACGTGTGTTTTATTTTTTCTTTACTAGTTGTGTGCCCCGCCGGCCACCACTAGTATATATTAGCCGCCTCCCACCACGCCTTTTCGTCTTTGCTCGCCCGTGCGTGGGAGTAGATTTATTATTGTTACCTTTTATTTTCGCCTCGCCTGTCGCGTTTTGTCACGTAAGTTTTCGTACGTTTGTTGTGTAGTAATAAATAGGTAGGAAAGCCCCTTTCATTTTTAGTTAGTGAGAAAGAAGGGAGACAGTTGAAGAAACTAGGCTTTGTTTAATTGTTGGGATAATTATTGTCGGGGTTCAAGTACTAGTAATTAGGTAATCGGGTAAACGTGGGCGTGGGACGCACGTACATTAAGGACGCAACCTCGGAATCCCAATCCTGCTCACGCCGCACCATCTCCGCCCCGACCAAAACCAAGATATAACACCCTCAGGAAGAAAGGATGCCAGAAGATCGAATCCTCTGAGCCTTTGGCTGTCTAGATTTTGAACCAAAATGTATATGGTATTTGTTGTTAAAGTAGGTTTGCGTTATTAAAATGTAAACTTAAACCCACAACAGGGTTTGTGCCACATAGAAAGAACTAGAATGAAAATGTATATGAATTGAAAAAGATAAAGGAAGATTTTGAAATGGTAGCGCAAAGCTGCCTAATACATGCACGATGTTTTTGGGTGGCAAAATTTGGAGAAACGAAAAAAAACCCCAAAAAATTATGACAATACGGAAATTTTTACAATAGTCTATACGGACTCACAAAAGAAAAACAAACGAGAGAAAAAAAACAAAGGTATCTTCGCACCATAACGGGAAAAAAACTCAGAAGAGAAAACACTAAACAAATTAATGAGATTGATCGAATGAGGCAAGTTTTAAGGCACAGATCCTGGAGATACAATATTGCAAGGCATAGACCTAGAAAAACTTTGAAATCAGAATTTAGAAAAATTACATTGAAAAAGGTTTTTTACACACAACATAGTTACCCTGACCTCACAAAGAGCGAGGTCAAATGTTTACAAAGATAAATTTACTTTCACCGTGGCAGGTGATGGCCACACCATGGATGTTGTAATTCTTCCTTCTGGTTCCATGGGGCAAATATTGTTCGAATTTTCATACCTTGAGGACTATTGTTGAACCAGGAAACCGATTTCTTCGAAACTGAGTCTGTGGAGGAACTTTTTGAAGTGACAAGTCATTTCTGAAAAAAGAATGCGGTTCAAATCATCAATGCTCACCTTCACAAGTCCACAATAATTCAGCAGCAAATACTACATTCCAGGCTGCACCAATGTACATCACCAAAATTGTTGATGAAATGGCAAAACGTTATTATCCAGAACGGAATGCTCCTCAGTAACCATTCAAGGTCGGCCAAAGAACACGCATGAATAATTTCAAACTATCGATAAGTGGTACTCAATGGCAAATATTACAACATAAAAATATGGTTCTCGAACCAATAATTTCCAATAATACTCACAAAACGACTCCGACGCACAAGAATAAATTTGGCTATAAGGGAGTTGATCAGGCTCTCAAACATCCAAAATCCTTGGCGAAATAATTGCTGGCCAGCCAATTTTGAGTCACATTTTTTATAATTACATTCTCTTTGAATTCTTTGTCCGCTCAATACGAAATTAATATTATATCACCATTCTTGCAACCGGATGAGATTTTTGCCATCTTGGACGTTGTGAGATTCCATACCAAATGAACACTTCAAATTCCGCTATTCACCAATTAACAATTGTTATGTAAAAGTCGAAATTTGCGAATCGTATTTCGAAAATTGGCTCCATCATGGGGTGAAACTTTTACAATAAAATTATTGCCAACGTATAGATTAATGAACATTTTCTGTCTATCACACCAAGCATGTGAAAAGATATTTTTCTACAATAAATTCTGAAAATAGGACTTATCCTTTGACCTGCGCCTAAAACTACCATAAAAATTCCCAAAAATAAGTTAGTACCATAAAAAATTGCAAGAAAAAAGGGAAAATACAACACATAAAATATTATTAAAAGGAACGCAAGGTAAAACGAAATTCGAACAAAACACAAAAATACAATGATAAAAACGAATTATGAGCTACAGTAAAATTTAGGTGTTCGCGTAACAAAAGGCATTACACGATTAATTGAGACTATCTGTACACGTGAATCTAGTTTTCTCACGCGGCGTATTTTTATGACATTTTTATCTAAATTCTGTGTCTCAATCACCTCGTAAGGTCCATCATTTGTTGTGTCAGCCTTTCCTTTTATTATTCCCTTCTGATAGAGCACAAGTTCGCCTATTTGGAATGTCTTTTTGCGAGCCTTCTGGTCATACTGTAATTTTTGTTCAGCCGCTGATTTTTTGTGGTTTTCATTTATCCATTTATATGTGTTGAGGAGATGTTTCCTCAACATGTACCTATATGTATCATAGTTGTTCTGCATAATTATTGGCCGTGCTATTTCGTTGTCAAATTGAAATCTCGCCTCATGGCCGTACAGCAAACTGTGTGGCGAATATTTTGTGGTTTTATGGGGCGTAACTTGATAGGCAAATAAAATTTGCTCCAGATAATGAGGCCAATGATCTGGATCGGTTATCGCCACCCTCCTAATTTGTTCAATTAGGGTTCTGTTAAATCTTTCCACCATGCCATTGCATTGCGGATGGTATGGTGTCCTATTTATTTCCTTGATTTATAGAAGGTCGCAAACCTCTGTCATTAATTGAGACATATATGCTGAGCCCTGATTGCTCAGCAAATGTTTCGGTGTTCCGTGGGTGTAGATAACTTTTTCCATGAACGTTTTAACTATTGTGTCCGCTTTTTGGTCCAGTATGCATTTGGCTCCGACCCACTTAGTAAAATAATCCATAAATATGATTACATAGGGTCATTTTTCCCGTAGAGGCGAAATGCTGACCACATCTGTAGCTAATATTTCAAATGGGTAGGATAGGGGTATAGGGTTCAACAGTTGAACTGGGTTTGATATCAGGCGGCACAGTTGGCATACAACGCAGGATTTTATCCATTTGATAATGTTGTTCTCCATATTTGACCACCAAAATTTACTTCTGATAGCAGCAATGATTCGATCTATACCTTGGTGCCCCATTAATGTGTTACCATGATATTGGTGCAAAACCAGGTATCCAAGTTTTGTAGGGATCACCAGCTGATTTTTCCCATCTATATTTTCTCGATACTATATACCATTTTCCAGATGAAAACTGTTGAAGTACTTTCTTGAGCTATTTTCCGCAATATTCTTGAAAATATCAGCTAATTTTGAATCCATTCGTTGTTGCTTTCTTACCAGGTCGAGGGAAAATAGTTCGGATTCTCCTTTCACTTCCTCTGGTATTTGATCTATTTCCTGCTGAGTTGGCGGTGGGGGATCAATGAATGTTTCTTGAGTCTCTGGTTCAAGCATTTGCCTTGTCATGGCTCGCGTTACTGCCATGCATTCGGCTTCTGTCTTTGCTTTTTCGTCCACTTTTTCTTCGTTACCTTCTCGATTTCAGCTTCTTGGTTTATCTTTCTCATCTGATCTTGATAGAAAGTCCGCGAAAGCATTCTCGCCTCCAGCCACATGTTCAAGTGTATAATTGAATTGTCCCAGGTATAATGTCCAGAATAAGAGTCTCTGATTCTGCTGTTTTTCCGCGGACAACCACATTAGTGGTTTATGGTCTGTTCTAACTGTGACCCTAAACCCCATAACATAATGTCGATATTGCTTGAACCCGTAGACTACAGCTAGACATTCCCTTTCCATTGTTGAGTATCTTGTTTCCGAGTCTTTCAAAACTCTACTCGAATAAGCTATAGTCCAGCCATCATTTTGTGTTTCCTGGTACAAAACGCACCTACTGCCGTCCCCGAAGCATAAGTTTGAATTATGAATCTCCCTGATGCATCGAATACTGGATATCGAAGGAAAGGTGCTGTCATTAGGGCGTTTTTCACACCTTCAAAAGCCGTCAACTGTTCTTGCGAGAGTTCAAATTTCTCCTTTCGGTTTTTCTTTACAAGGGCTTTAAATAGAGGTTGGGCGATGAAGGCTAGGTTATGTATAAAACGTTTTGACCATTGTACTAATCCCAAGAACTTCTGTAGTTGCTTGATGGATTTAGGTACTTCGAAATTTTTAACTGCCTCTATTTTCTGTGGGTCTACTGACATGCCGTTTTTGTCCAATATGTGGCCTAGAAATTTTACCTTGGCTGGCATAAAGGAACATTTGTCAGGTTTCAATGTCAAATTTGCATTCCCCAAACATCCGTATATGGTTTCCAGGTTTTCCAAATGCTCCTCGATTGTTTTCAAAAAGATTATGATGTCATCGATATGTACTAAGCATATTTTCCATATGTATGGATATAAAATTCACTCCATGAGACGCTGAAATTCTGCAGGAGCATTTTTGAGCCCAAATGGCATTACCTTGAACTGGAAAAGTCCGTCTTGGCATATAAATGCTGTTTTTTCTTTCGATTCGGGATGCATTGGTACCTGCCAGTAACCTGACTTCAAATCCAAAGTCGAGAAATATTTCATGCCTCCCAATGCATCTAAATAGTCATCGATTCGTGGTATCGGGAACTTATCGTCTTTCGTCACATGGTTGATTTCTGTATAATTGACTACTGGTCTCCAGGTGCCATCTTTTTTGCCCACTAAAAACAATGGTGCAGCCCAAGGGCTTCTAGAGGGTTCAATGACACCTTTTTCCATCATATCCTTTATGTGTTCTCGAATGATATCTCTTTGCATTATTGAAGCCCTCCAGTAGTGTTTTCGAATGGGCATCACATCTCTTGTATTGATTTTGTGCTCTGCTTCATGGGTCATTGTTGAAGGGTCATTCTTCATACTAAATGCATGCCTATATTTGAGTAGGACATTCAAAAGTTGTTGTTGACCTTCTCTATTGATACTTGACTCCTTTACCAGCTGCGTCATGACTTTGATGAATTCCGGCTCGCTTTGTTGTTGAAGTTGGGGCTCTGTCTGAAGTTGGTGAATTTTCTCATCGAATTCTGGTCCCACAAATTTCATTTGGATTTTGCTATTAGCTCGTTACTACGCAGCTTTATCCCCTTTTTAGTTTCATTCATAAGTAGGATTTGAAAATTATTATCTTTTGTGCCACAATTGAAGCATCAACATCGAATAAGGTATCCTTCCCCGTTTCTTCTACCACTATAGGACCCTTTGTCCAATCCTTCTGTGGCCAAACCACAGCTTGGACAAAAGAAGTAATATTGGGGGGTATATACGTCCTGGATTTTGTCCATATAAAGGTCTCCTCGTCCATTTCCGTTATTAGCATGACTTGTTCCTGTTCGTCATTGCTTTCTAGTTCAGGCAGTTCTTCATCCTTGACTTCATCCTGTAGAGGTAAATCATCCAAAACCATTGGATTGTTCCGAATTGGCAGCCGCAGTGGTATTTGCACGTCATCCAATAGTGTTTCACTAATAATTTGTCTTTCTATGTTCACTAGGCGTATGTGGCCTTTTCGAAAATGAATAGACGCCTGTATACTAGGATGGGTTAGAAAAAGTACTTCCCCCTTTCCGTTTTTTCATATCGTGTAACTCCCTTCTGAGTGCAGGAGTGTCCATTTTAGGGGCAATCATTCTGATAACACTCGCCTTTCCTTCTTCGTAAGTACCATTTTTATCCACATATGTCAAAGTTTCAAAATCGCAACAACGCCAGAGTACTTCAATTCTTAAGTCTTCTGTGTCTTCAGGCTTGAATGTGCCTTCCAAACATGCCAAAAAATTAAGTATCTCGGCAGCTTCATTTTGTCCGATATTTCTTTATTTTCCATTCGATTTAGAATTATCTTCATTCTTTTCTCTGGATCTTCATGATACCATCCATATTCTTGTCGATTTTGAGGAATAATTCCTGCTATAGGTTGCTCTCTTACGGGATTCCATGATGTTGTTGGCCTTTCTTCCTCCATATTTCTCTGTAGGGCATTCTGAGCCTCGGCGAAATGGTTTTCCAACCAATTTATTTTCCTTTTGAGGCTGAGGTCTAAATGGTCTCTGACTGTAGCATTTCCCTATCCTCTTGGTTTACCATTCGATCTTCAATTCGTTCCAGGTGCTATCAAATTTGTTCCAGGTGCTATACCAATTTTCTCAAGTGAGGATGAACCCAAGGAGGTTTGCGCCCTCTGGTCCACATAATCCTGCATGTCTGCATCCATGGTTTGATTTTGATAACTATCATCCAGTAAATTCGCAAATTTCTTTGCCACCTGCTCAATTGTCTGTTCCATATTTGCCATGTCTTCGGGCGGCAATAAACTTAATTTCAGTCGTCTTCCTGGCTGTTTCCGGATGGTTAGTTTTGGCTTTGACACTTTCTTCATAATTCACCTTTGTAGCCGCAAAGGTCACCAATGTTGTAATAATTGTGGACGTATACCCTCGGCTACCTGGATGGGGTCCTTAGAAAATCCAATCTGGTACGGCCCCTGAGGCTAACCCGGCACTAACTCGGAACCTATGATACCAAACTGAAGTGAGATGTACAAAAAGGTTTATTAGTAACAGAACTAGAACGAAACAAGAACAAATGTTAAGTATCACTGCAGAATACAGAATGCAAACGCCAGACCTCGCCACTAAGACACTAACTCCTTTGCCAGGCCCTGCGCAAAGAGCCACAGGGATTCCTGGATACTGAAACAGGAGTCCTGAGGGACCAGGCCCTCGATGGGACCAATCCTAACTATACTCATTTGAAAATGAGACAGAACTATCTGTCTCTGAAACACACTCACTGATCTTCTTAATCCAAAACATCGCCAAGATCCCTTTGGCCACACCGGACTCCAACGCGTGAAAAACGTAAAATAAACGCACAGACAAAAATATGGTAATTAAATGCCCTGGCACGCAGGCTTCCCTTTTCTCTCTAGACGCCGTCCAAAAATGATAAAATAAACAATAATGATAAATTGCACAGCGGCGTGCCAAACATCAACACTGCCTGTTGTGTGCAAAACTTTCGCGCTACCCATTTGTTTGTTCTAGGGCCAAAAATGTGTGACACAAACCGTTTTATCAGTTTGTTTGCTTAGTAATAATTGGAGCTACTTTAACAACAAAGAGCTCTAGAAAATAAAAGTATGATGAATAGAGAACCAAAGGTCAGAGGAATTGACCCTCTGACAGTCATAAGATTCTTAATTTTTCTCAAATACGCAAAGCATTCAGGGCCAATTGGGGGAGTTTGTATACCTTACACAATAGTATGTTTTTCGAATGCTATTGTTCAGGAAGAGTTGAAAGTGCCTACTTCATTTATGCAATAACTTACTGCATTCAAGTTGACGTTGCATGATGCTTAATTATAATGGTGTGTTATTTGCTCCATTTCAACATGTAATTTTGCATAGTGAGAATAATTAGCGAGAAGCTGGTTCGGACACCATTTTGCTATTTGTCAAGATGGAACTGATTGTGTCTTGCTACAGCCACCATCCAACAATCACCATTACCTCACTATAACCACTGTCTCACTGTAGCCATCAAAGTATGTAGAGGCATGCCACTATAGCCATCAATAGACAACATGTCAATGTCAACCTATAGCCACTGTCTCACTATAGCCACCAAGTTTATTTGAAAAATAATGTGAATGCTAATTTGCTAATTGGGGGGGTACTACTTGATTGGTCAAAGTGATTGTATAAATATGAAATGATTTTTCCTGCTTGTAGTTGTTATCAATAAGATAAGAGTTACGTAGACTTACAGGTTTCTACATTGCCCTCTTGTTGAAATCCTCAGACTTTGTTTTAGTTTCTATTGAAAGCTAGAAAAACAGGCAGATTTTTCATACAGTATCCTAGGCTATTATGTATTTAATATGCATGTTTTTAAGCAAACTCAAAATAGTGCAGAGAGGCACAGTGATTCGTTTTTTTCCACTGTGCTTTTTGTGTTAGCTAGTGGTACAAAGTCTCATAATTTAGAGCGTCCACCACTGGTATATGCAACAACGTAATATCTCTGAAATAACTAGTATTGAACATTCTTATGTTGTAGTGTGTTTCCACCGATTTTGTCATTTTTTTTTGTTCCGCACATGAGGCCCGCATGTACCAAGTGGAGTGAGCAATGTGGACCATCAACAGTCGTCTTACTGTAGCACATGTTGGTAGGCGTGCCTTGGCTCTCTCATATAGTGTGTAAAAAGTTGTTTTTATATCATACATTTAACATTGGTTTTCATACTGTACTCTCTGCCTCCCCGCACGCCTATTTTTCATTGTCTTTTCTCATTAGTGCGTGCAAGTGAATTCATTGTACTCTCGCCCAACCCCGTTTTGTCAGTAAGTGTTATTATTGCTTACATAAAGGTAAAATTTGAATCCTTTCTTGCGTTTATTCTAATTTAGGGGACAAATTAAGGAAGCAGCTTTCCTTAATTTGTAGGGTAATTAGTGTCAGAGTAGTAAGGCCGGTGGAACTGGGCGTTTTTTGACGTCATCCACTTTTCCGAGTCACGCCCAGTCACGTGACTACGCGTCGTCACGTGACTACGCGTGACTGTTGACGTCATGTCACGCTCAGTTCCACCGATAGAAAAAAACTGGCGCTACTGGGATTCGAACCCGGGTCGTCGGATTGGCAGTCGGGGATACTGCCACTCGGCCATGCGATCTTGGAGTTGGTAGCTAATATATTGTATAGATAGAAAAATCCAAGTGATGATGACGAAGTGTTTTCGTCACATTTCCGGTTTTTTCTCTGAATTTTTCGTTTTTTCACATAATTTTCTGTCTTTGATGCTTTTTCTATTTTTGTATATCTCTTCTCTGTATTGTCATCTTCATATTCTATATTTTCTTTTCAGTTTTTTTTTGTGTTTCTATTCTATAGGCATTTTAAGAAATACGTCTTTCTTTTTTTTTGTACTTTCCTTCCTTTATCATATCCTTATCTTTTGCTGTTTATGTTTCACACAATCCTTTTTACCCAGTTTGTGGTCTCATAATAACATAAAACCATTCTGCGTTCAACTGCAGAAAAACGGAAATGGGGACACGTAAATAATAATAATAATAAGAAGTAAATTTGGGGGAAAAATATATTACAGCGGACTGGATGATTGAAGAATGAATGGACAAAATATTTTCGACTTCTCAAAAATTAACTGAACTTTCTAAAAATAAAGCCCCGAAGGGAGTCCTGTGGAATGCACACACCCATAAAATGGAATAATAAGATGCGTATTGACAAGTATGTATTGGTAGAAGATGTGCGTGCCTGTGTGCATGCGAAAGAACATTGCAACACCTAATGATGTATAATCGACATGTTTTTCTTATCAGCCGGCCTCTGTGGATAGAAGACATGTTCATGAACAATGATTTATTGACGAGAAAAGTAACAACACATAATGGCAAGCCTGTGCATGTAGAAAATGTGCAGGATTTTTGGCCCTGTGAAATGTACCCACCTAAAAAATTGAATAAAAAGTTGCTTATTGACAAGTATGTATTGGTAGAAGACGTGCATGCCTGTGTGCGTGCAAAAGAACATTGCAACACCTAATGATGTGACATTATTTTCTTATCAGCGAGCCTCTATGGATAGAAGACGTGCTCATTAACATTGATTAATTAAAAAGAAAAGTAACAACACATAATGGCAAGCCTGTGCATGTAGAAAATATGCAGGATTTCTGCACAGACTTTCTATAAATAGAACACTGTAGAGAGGCCTATGAAATGCACCCACCTCAAAAATGGAATATAAAGGCCAATCAGAGTACATTCATTCATTCAAGCTCAAATATTGTGAAATACTTGTTTTATCATATTTCTTCTTATTTATTGATATGGGTACCGAATTTTCACTTGGCTCTTCATTGCATGTACTTATTTCCAAATTTAATAATTTTCCCAGTATCGGATTTCGACATTGTATTGTTAAAAATGGACGTGTTATTCCTACTGTGGATGGGGTAAATATGATACTGCCCCAGTATAGACTCCTCAAGCGCTATTCTACTGAAATAATTGATGGATTACAATCGCCCAGCCCCTTAGAACTTGATTTGGGCCACAAAATGTTAGCTCGATCCAAAAATTTTGTCGAGAATGGAAAGACCGTAAAGAAACTATTAATTTGTAATAATCATAATAATAAGTCTATATCTGTGACATTAGACGAAGTTAAAAAATGGATTGAACTCCAGCCAGTGATAGAGGTAGCAATTTATTCGATTCAATCAAAATGTCCAATGGGAGAGAGGAGTGGAGAAAAGAAAATAGATTTCAGCAGTCCAGAAACTATAGAAATTGAACGTTTATTTGTTTTATGTTATGCTGGAATTGCTCGTCGTCGATTCTACCGAGGGTATCCCTGCCTAGGGTGCCATTACAATCGTGATTTATATGAGTCATGTCATTCATGCAGCGAACGATTAGATACCAGGTAAATTCATCATACTGTTTTAACATTGTGTTTATTAACGAGTTCTATTTCAGCATTCTGGTGCAAAAGGTTCCTGATTTCATCAAAGAGTTAGCTGACCACCCTGATCCTATTTTAGAAGGGTTCAAAAAGATGTTAGCTGTCAAGTTTCAAAAATGCCTGCCATCAGCCGACCATTATTGTTCGATATTCAAGTGCGCCTTTATGAAGACATCTGTTGGTCGGAAACATGTTTGTGACACCGTAATGAACTGTAGTAATGGATTGGATGAAATTTCAAATGATGAAATGGGGACAATTATTTTATGTTTGGAAGATGAAAATGCTTATGAGATAGCCAAAGTGTTTCATTGTACTGATAATTGATAATAAACTATAAAGCGTGTCTTGTAGTGTATATTGATTGAATTAAAATTGTATGTTTCTTTTTATTCTACATTCTACAACAAGCAAAAGCACATTACACATCATACATACATTCCACACTGATAAAAAATCACACAAAAATATACAGATTAAACGGTGTAATCCATGTATGCTTGACGAGTATGATCAATCATGAGTAATGAATCGAATTCTGCATATATAATGCATTCAATACCGCCACCAGGTAAATTCTCTCCAAATTGCATTTCTAAGGTAGTTGTACCATCACGAATCAGTTCCCATGTTGATGTATCTGCTGTCCCATCAGCTCCCAATTCAAACACAAAGAAAGTGCAACCCCCTTTTGAGAAACGATCTAGGCTAATCATATTTCCCTTGTCATCACCAGCTATATCTAAACCTTCAAATAGCTGTACATAAGCTTTAATCATATGGTTATTATTAAAATCCATCTTGTATGGTGTTGAAGGTACAACATTTGTCCCACTAGTAACCTTGATTTCAGATATTCCAAAGTCAGTAAAATGGAATGGATTTGTCTGATAAGTCCCTCTGGCTGATTGTGCTGATACCATGCCAATAACCAAACGACGGGGCAGTATTCCACTAAATAGAGAATTCAGTGGTGTAGACCTCCGGTTTTCCGTAACATGTAGTGTTGTTATTTGAGTTCGTCTTATTGGATATTTAACACTTGTATTTTGCAACATGGATTCAATGGCCATACTAATACCATCAGAAACTTCCACTTTCTTGATGAAAAATGACATTTGCTTTATTTCAAGTCTGTATTTGATATTTGGGCAATTATCAGCTTGTATCAAACAAAACTCATCACTATTCCTGTATAGTTCTATTCGTAATTCACATTGATTGAGCAAGAATCGCTCTTGCATGAACAAATCAGCATGTAATGGGGCCATTATTTCAACCCAGTTGCTATTCTTGAATTTCAACATACGGCTAATATGTCCTTTTGATAATCTTCCATTTTCAAACTCAATATCTGGATAATAAAGAGCAGCTTGCAATTGAGTCTTTTTTGCATCCCTACCAAAGTTGAGCTCTGTTTCTAGAAGTGTTCGATATGCATACTTGTCACCACTGAAATATATACATTGAGACATATATACATTGAAACAAAATACATAAATCATAATATTACCTGTCAGAAATAAGTTTTCCATTCAAGAAAACTTTTACTTGTCGGAAAAATGTCTTTCCCAACATATTTATAGGGAACACCAGGTCACCATCCATAACGTTTTCATCATCACCATTTTGTCTTATCTGACATGGGGTTCCATCAGGCTTTAAAATGCGTGCTACGAAATGTACATAATTCTTGGACAAATCCAACATATAAATATCTGGTGATATTTTAAATTCATATGGACCTTCATTGGTGCATGGATTCTAAAAAAGAAATTAAACTCCTATATTATAGCTAAAAGGTAAGGATTCAATATAACTCACTTGCAATTGAACTTCACTCCAAAAGGATCGCCTTATTGCCACTTGAGTTGGAGGAACTGTAAACAGATCGAGTTCACTTTTTGTGCTAGGTAATGAGTTTTCATCCAGTAATTTACTCATATTACTCAAGCACCAAATATGTCTGAAGGTATAACTACTCTCGGTTGTTTCTTTTTGCAAAATGATGGTGGGGCAGACCGGCTTCTCTTTTTATACTGTTTCCTCTGACGTTTTCTACCTTTTCCAGTCTGTGATGCATTACGTGCTATGTCATCAGCTACTTTATGTAATACATTACTCGCTGCTAGTTTTCCATGTTCTTTTGCACTGTCTGGAAGGGGGCGTCCTTGTGCTACGTCTGCTGCAATCTTGGAACCAGCAACAAGTGCCTGCCTTCCAGCTGTTTTAAGAATTGGCATGGCCACTCTGAACAAACTGCGGAAAAAGCTCCCTAAGCCCCCGCCTCGATGATATGGAGAAAATGCTCTGAAGGCTGGTAAATCACCACCTAATTGATACTGCTTTTGACTAGAGATGGATGATTTATAAAAGTTCAACCAATAATCAGTATCTTCCGGAATATAAATTATATGCATGGTAAAATTATTCTGTAAGAGTTGGGGAACTGCGTCTGAAATGCAACCTCACAATAACCTTGTCAGTATTCAATAGTAAAAAGTCCCCAAAGTCATTCCTTATATTGATTTCAATTGCAGTGATGTCTTTGATTAAAACAGGAACATAGTGTATACGATCATAAGTTCGGTCAACAAATTTGGTTTTTTCATCCCCACCATACGCTGTTACTATACGTAAGAGAGGAGCCATAGTACCACCCACAATTTGATTTTCAACAATGTTACAATAGATATACATCACATCGCAAGGGCACTGCATATTGATATTTGAAACTATATCTGCAATTCGCTCTGTGAAATGAATACCTTTTTCTGTGAAAAACTCTTTTGTAATGTCTCCAGCATACAAAAGCTTACCCTTGAATCCTAATATTGTAGCTAATTTAGTGCTAAGGACAACATGCAGGACATTTTGGTAGTCTACACTGAATGATACCAGGTTGTTACTATCATTATAGCTGAAGCTCATAAAAAAATTCCCTGCCTGTCGTAAAGCATTGTTGATGGATATCACAACATCATTCACATCCTTATAGCTTCCTGGTGCCACCTTTAATTTCAATGTATCACCCGTCACTAGGTCGATTTCAATAATATTTTCACCTTCCTCACTGGTCAAGATTATGTAACGACTGTTTGGATAAATTATTTCAGCTAACCCAACTTCCCATTCACCTTCCAACTTGATTCTGTTTGCTAATTTTACACGGTAATTGGATGCAGTAGATCCCTGTTCAGTATTACTAGGTAGGGTGACATAGAATTGATCAGCCATTGAAGACAACTTCTCAGCAGATGTATTTTTACCCAGAATGACTACAGGGGCCAAAGTTGTGTGATTTTATTACAATTTTTGATGACACAAATCAGAGCTACATGGTAGTTTTATTGCGCAGCATACATACATTATGATGATACTTGAACACGCGGTAAAGAAAAAAGCAAACACGTTTATCATTAAGAGCATATCTAGAACTACTAAATATATTCAATATGTTCTGCAAAGTCTTGCGTCGTACTCTATGATATAAAAAATACAAACAATACATGCCACAGACAAAGCTATTATTGCTTTGCAAGCATTTATGACTGTAAAACCAAAGTTTGCTATTTCTTTCCATGAAATTGATGAACTCTTTCTTATATGGATAAAGACCATATGAATCAAAATAATCACATCTTCCATTGTCGTCGAAATACATAGCAATCCAATGTTCCCCTCGACCAGTAGATGGGTCCGTATTAATGATAACAGCAGATGGTTTCTTCAAAAGAGCAAAGTTCAATTTGTCGCTAGGAAATACACCCGCAAACTGTCTTGAGAGTAATTGATCTTGCTTCACAATCCTGATGAGTTCAGATGTATTCATTCCAAGTCCTCCTGATTTATCCACTCATTGAATTTTTCGGGGTAGCCTACCCACTTAACAAACAGTTCACTGGATCCATTGGGTGAATTCCGCTTCTTAAGTACCTTTTCAATTTTGAATGTGCATGTCTGATCAAATGTAACTTTTGCAATTCATGGTCGTAGAATGTACCTTCAATAACCTCCCCTTTTAAGTCTTCAATATGGTATAATGATTGAAATTGACGGGTCGAAACTTTATAAATTTTGAAAAGCTCTTCTGTCCATTGTGGCATATAACCTTTGTCAAATTTCTGGCGGTACTTTGAAATTCTTACATAATCTCCAACTGCTAGCTTTGCTCTTTTATTTGTCTTCTGTATTTGAGGGTAAAGACGATTTCTGATTTCTGATTCATTACTATAGTTAACATCAATTGGTTTGGTATTGATGGACCTATGTAGTGAATTGTTGTAACTAACAGTAATTTTATCAATGACATCGATCCACTTCACTGTATTTCTATGGGTGAAGTATTTCCACATTTTACTTTTAATAGTTCGATTGAACCTTTCAACAATGGAACACTTGATATCTTCATTCTGTGAGGTGAAGAACAAGATTCCTTGCTCTTTCAATAATTTCTTGAAATCTTGGTTAACAAATTCTTTCCCCTTGTCAGTTCTAACAAAATATGGCTTTCTACCCTGTGAAATTATGCCCCAGAATGCCTGACAAATATCTTTAGAGCTTTTACTTTTTAATGGTTGTATCCATGAATATTTACTAAAAACATCTATACATGTCAGCATATATTTATATCCTCTATTCTGTTTATTATATGCTTGCATATCAACAAGATCCAGCTCCCATTGTGCATCAATACCACTGGCATAAATCCGGTTGCGTCGAAAATTTCTGCGAGCCTGCTTGTGCAGGGTATATGAATCTTGATTGGACAACCATCGCTTCACATAATTCAGAGTGATTTGGGGGTTTAGCAGTTTAGCTTTCTGGTACAACTTATTGATACTCGTGAATGAAGTAGGTTGTATTAAATTTGTATATAATTTATGTAACAATTCCTCTTTAGAATGGTACATATCTTTGGTTTGTTCCTTCATTCTTCCTCTTCTCTTCTGAGTAGGTTAGACGTTTTCTAACTGATTTTGTACTATCCCACTGTGTCTTTTTCAAGTCTGAAATCAACTTCCAGCGTTTAGGATTCCCAATATATTCCTTTGGAATGTTCAACTTGACTAATGTTTTGGCTAGTTCCTGATAACCGTCAGGAGGTGAGGCTGTTGGTCGATCGCGAACAAAATCATGAAGTAAGTCAACAAAGTTGCTATTTGGTACTGTTTTATCCTCAATAAGCAACTCGCCATTCTCATTTACATCAAAAACATTGCTGTTTTTTATAAAATCCACTAGTAATTCTGCTTTTCTAATCTTTGTTTTGGGTAAGCCACTAAGCATACCACTTTTAAACCAGTCTTTTCTATTTAACCCCTCTTCAATGACCATTTTATCATCATATTCATTTTCTGATTTATTTGAACTAACTTCAGGGGTATTTACTGTAAAAATTTGGGGCTTCTTACTATCCTGATCGAGCTTTAGGTATCGTGTAAACAATTGATGGTACAACTTATTTTGCTCCTCCGATGATAAAGATGTATCCTTCAAAACTCGTTCCATTTCTGCTTTGAAATCATCTAGTTCCTTGTTAAGACCAGTTGAGGCTGATGTTTTTTCATGAATGAGCCTGCTATTCATAACGTCTTGAGGCACAAGAATCATTTTACTTGTATACTTCATGATGATGATAATGATGATGATGATGATGATGATGATGCTTTGACAATTTCTGGTATCAACTCCACAGCCAAACTCAACAAAGACGGTATTACCAATGGTAGAAATCCACCAAATTGTACAAGTGTCTTCTTCTTCCTGGATAAATTATTTTCTTTCTTGCAGGCTAAAAATCGTATTAGATGTTTATACTTTTTCAGCTTTTGATGCTGAGACTTCTTCAATGGTAAATTTCCTTTCAAGAGATTGAGACAAATTTCACAGATGCAGCGTGTGAATTCTGTAGGACTGTTTTGTATAAAATGACGCCTCTGATCTCCCTTGTAGGAATTTAATACATGCAGATGATGAAAATATTTTCTGAGTAGTGTGGTCATTCCAAAA
Organism: Romanomermis culicivorax; assembly: GCA_963922205.1. NCBI lineage: Eukaryota > Metazoa > Nematoda > Enoplea > Mermithida > Mermithidae > Romanomermis > Romanomermis culicivorax. Next base: position 937,141 of record CAWUHX010000019.1, read on the forward strand.
CATGCAATAACTATAAATTTGATATAACTAAAAGCTGCACATAGACTTTGTGCTTATATAGCCAACAAAACATAGCTCAAATGAGTAATTTGTCATTGTTTAGAGCCTTCTGGAATAATTTTGCTTCCCATAAATTGAGATGAAATTTATTGTACAGCTTGAGCAGCAAAACAGTTGGTACATCTTTACGGCAGCATACAGTGAAATGTGAAGTCACAATTTCACGTGGGCAATGTATATCATGAGTAATTTGACCTTGGTCTATATTACATGATAAAGCAGTATCAATCAGTTGTTTCATTTCATCTATATCGAATTTATTGAATGCTTTGAAGAATGTTTCATGTTGGAGGTTATTATAGCTTATTATGAGAATTTTCTTGTTATCCACACTCTCTGCTTCACCAAAGTGTATCGAACTCTCTATTCGTGTATCCAATAAATTGAATAGTTTCATAGTTTGACTTTTCATTAGTGAAAAAGGATATGTGCGTAACCCCAGGAACTCATGGTCTGCTGAACAACAGGCATAAACATATGGACTGTGTGGAACTTTTAATGGACAATCTTGTAACTCTTGTTTTATTACACCTACAGTAGGACAGGAAAGTGCATGGGAGAGAAATTTATGTAGTTGAAGTTGTGTTGTTACTGTAAGATTGTATATAGTTGTCTTGTTCAAGATATTGTGAGATTTCACAAGGACAATGCCACCATAGGGTGTACTATGGGTAAAATTGACAAACATATACAGTATTCCAAGCAAACTTGCTAAAATTTTTAATTTCTGAAGCATTGTTCACACCACCAACTAAAACTATACAAATGAGAGAAAGTAGTACAACAATACATTTTATACAAAAAAGTCACCCAGTTCATTGCGCAACATGTGTGTGAAATACGCATTCCTCACAAAGGAGCGACTATTGTTCATGTACGAGAACAAAATTTGGTTGTCCTTAGACAGACTGGTATACATTGCTTCTATAAATATAGGGTCCAGTCGCTCAGTGCTGATTGCTCTAATAAACTGTCCCGCAAAAAACCAGAAGGCTGAAATCTTTGAGCGCCCAGTATATCCGTGTTCTTCATTGTATTCTTGGGCCATTTCCTTGAGCGCTTCTTTCGATACCTCCGAAAAACGGGACCACAAAATATCAGTAAGCATCATCTTATGCTTTTTGATGATGACTTTACCTAGAAAAGTACTGATAAGAAAATCTGTAATATGAAACAGCACCTTACATACCTTGGGCATGTTGATGCAACTTCAACATTAACGTCTCGAAGGCTGCCGACATTTTTGATCAAATTGAGCACCGCACACGTTTTTAAGATTTGAAAGAATGACAAAGTCACAGATAAATTGTTCATCCAGACTCATGAGAGGCGGTGCTATCGAAATCAATTCTCATTGGATGTTGTCTAATGTTTGACATGTATTTGACTGGTTTTGGTTACTCCCTGATAGATTTGGTAAGGAGGGGTTTAATAATGAATAGAATAGCCCACAAATGAATAGAATGAAACACAAAAATGAGGCAACTTTTTGATAGTTACCATACATCATGAATCGGGGTAATGAGCACAATCGTGTTCTTAATTGCACATTAGCATTAGTATTACTTTTTGAAAAATTAAACAAATCCATCATCAACCTTCCTCAGCAGTAGCGGCAATTATAACTGATAATAAGGAATAATGCATGATACTTATTTTGGTGTATATATAATCATTCCTTGATCATTAGGAAATATTTTTGTTCTCAGCCTAAGTGTATCAGGAGTGCTTTGAGTCAAATCAATAAGTAAATATCCAAATGGTTGATTGGTTGCATCATCAAAGGCTTCTATGAAATGTTTGGATGCTGGGAACATCTGTCTACCCAATGTTTGCACTTGTAACCTATCAGCAGGATTTTTCATTAGGATTATATATTGAGCATTTATTCGACTGGTGCGCATTCCATCAAAAAAGGCATTCTGCACTATGTGAATAACAGATAAATTCCAGTGATGTGAGCCACGTGTAAAAAGCTCATTCAAACGCTTATCATTTTTCATTTCTTGCATCATATCATCCAAAATCAGCAGTTGTGGTAATGTTTTAAACCCTTTTAACTCATCAATAGAAGGCAATCCCTCTATAAAACATATGTTCCCTAATTTGGACTGCAAATCGTCATATGCACTTTGCCATTCTGTATAAGACCATAAGATGCGGGCAGGGGCAGGATCAATCATTTCTTGAGAATATTCAACCATTTTTTTAACCAATTCTGTCTTTCCGGATTTGGTTGGGGCTGATACAATGCAATTAAATGGATGTTTCCAAGCAAATTCCATATTCATCACTCGCTCTCATATATTAAAATGATGACAAACACACATGCATATTATATTTATAGAAAAAACAACATTAAACTTCAAAATTTCCAACCATACGGCACTGTATAAAAGTCTTGTAATACAATTCGCTTATCATATACGACTCGAAACTTTTTTGTCACAGTTTCAGTGACCACTTGATGGCCTTCTCGTCTTCGTCCAATTCGGTGCGATACAATATTAATGTCATTTTGTAAATTTTTCTTCACAAAATCAAAGACCATTGTTTTCAAACTTTTGAAATTTACTCGTTTACAGGTCGCCTTTGTTAGTGTAATTCTGCGAACTTTCACTGCATAGTGAATACGTTGATCATTCGAGGCAAATACTTTATATGCGTAATTCTTCGGCCCGCCACTAATAAATTCACAAATATATGATCCTGGTCCATATAGTCGCAACTCATCTGTCATTTGACCAAGGGACCAGCCAATGGGAACTTTATACTCATCTTTGTTGGAGGAGTTTGATACATAAATAAGGCTATCAGTGTCAAAATAAAGTACACGACGATCCAGTCTTTCGATATAAGAGTATAAAGTTAGCCGGGCTTGGGACGTTGTATATGCAGCAATAACTGGGTTTGTATAAGGCAGAACATCGGTGAAATCATCTTTCTGAGAATATGTTACAGCTACGAGATGTTGACTGATGATTGTTATGCTGTGAATAACATTTGAAGCATCAAAAACCAATTGAAAATATTCCTTTGGGTCCGTGAAGTAAATGGTCTTCATCATGTTATTACGCTGTCCAAACTGAAAATAAGTAATGTGTACCAAGAAAAATTCTGAAATATGCCACCTTACTTTCCCCCAGAATGAATTGAGCATTAGTTTGGCTAGTGCACGTCTGCCGGGATTTCTATCGATTTTGAGTGGATCCAATTCAATGCCTTCACGCGTGGTTACTTCATTAAGGTATCTTTTCTTGCTCATTTCATCTTTGCATTCATCTGGCCAACCTTCGGCCTCCTAAAAAAGAACATCCCTCTAATATAGCTTTTATCTAGACTAAGGTTTTTGATTACCATTTTTAATTTCATAAATGTATTGATATAACCTCCAAATAAGCCGACATCATCAGAGTTCAATGTGAGTTTAGCAACCTTTTCATAATGCCATACTTCGTAGACTTCTACAACCTAGTGACAGATGTTTATTTGAGTAAATTTCAGGATGATAGCATCATAAACTTACTTTATATCCCAGATCTAACGCTTTGTAAACTTCGCAGGTAACCCATGTGCCGTAAAGGGCTTTTTGATCAGCATTATGACTGCATGATTCTGTGTTTTTTTCTTCGGCACAAGTACGGCATAGTGGGAACAATAATTTTCCATGAATTCGAATTGGGAGTAAGGGGTGATAAAGATTTTCAGGTGGTTGGACACGACACTTGATCAAACCTTCATATGGCCTATTGTCTTTAGTAATAATTTCAAAGTTCTCCGTTATAACTTGTGGGTGACCAATGGGGTATTTTCCATATTTGTTGGTGTATGGATATAAGCTGCATACATCAACATAGTCAATTCGCTCATTTCTCCCTACTTTGTGATGTAACTTTATGGCGTTTGTTCTGCCTCCATAAAATGCTGTAAAATTTTCACTTTAAATACATGTAATATAAGTTATAAGCTGATCATAATCACTTACCATCACGGGGGTCCAATGGTTCAAACAACTTCAGATTTGAAAAGTATGCTCGCATTTCCGCATCTTTTTCCAACATTTGCTGCAATTCGCATTCCCACAGTTCAATAATTTTCAAACCACACTTTTTTTGCAGGAAGAATTTTCTTTCATTAGTCCGCTGGTATGCTTCACGGGCAGTCATTTTTCCATCTGCTATGAGCTTATTCCGATCAGGCATGCATTTTGGGCAGCCGTGCCAGAAACAACCATTAAATTCATAAACAGTGTCTCCACATTTACCATCAACTTTATATGGCCCAATAGGTACTTCTCTACCATTTAATGCATGCTGTATTTTAATGTTTTCTTTTTCACTAATCCACTCCATCCACTTGATTGCTTTTGCCGATTGTTTGTCTTTTCCACGATAACCATTGTGTGGTATGAGTCCAATGGTATTTGGCTTCAGAAAAAGTTTCCTAAAAACACGGTTACAAGCCCCTGCAATTGTCAGCGATCTTTCAAATGGATCGACTGTAGTTTCAGCCATGAACAAGTCCCGAAACTTCATGCATGCTTTGAGTAAGATGTCTACGTCACTGTCGCAATATTTTATTAATTCATCTTGGAGAACAAAAGTCTGAAATTCAAGAAAAAAATTATATTTTAAAACTATCCACTTGATGTTTAGATATGTCCCATACTTTTCCTATTTGCATCCGATACCATTCAGTGAATTTTGCGTACGCTTCTGGTTTCATGCTGGATGGTGCATAATAGAAAGGTTCGGGCCAAACGCCTCTGTAGTTCCAGTTCTCCAATGTGTTGAACAAGTGAGGAAAATAGCCTTTGGCAGATTCAGCTATTCCGAAGGACTTTGGTAGGGCAGAAAGTGCCATTGGTAAAAAATTAAATGAGTCAATAATTCGTATAGTACCCACTGATAGGCAAATTATCTGCAGGCCTGAAATCCAAGCAACTTTGGTATTAATAAAACTATAGATGGATAATTTAATGTACCTTTGGTGACAACTTTCGGGGGTACACCTTCATCGTACAGATATTGAAGTATGAAATGGGAATCAAATCCTTTGGCATTATGGGCAATTGCCGTAGTATGTGTCGCCTTTGGATTAAAAAGAAATCGACAAAAATCTTTCAGGCAATCAGTACCTTTAAAGATATTCCTCTTTGGGCCACATCGTCCACATTGCACATCATAATTTCGATCTCGGCAATCATCACAAATTACGTGAGCGATACATAGATTTGGTACATGTTGCAACTCTGTACCAAGTTCAGTTTCTCGAATCACATGTTCTTGGGTGGTCTCAAAGTCAAAAAATACAAATCGTTGCACGATATCCTCTTTGTCTTGTTTCTTTCTTGTCTTCTTTGAAGTGGAAGCTTGTTCTTCATCATCATCGACATTGTCGCCATCATCCTCATTTTCGTATGGATCATTGTTGGTTCCATCTTCAATAAGTGTTTCATCGTCGACATTTTTCATGTAGCATAGATGTCCTGTAAAAAATGTAGTGTTTAGATAATGAAATTTCACAAACATCAGCAATGAAAAAAAACAAACCATCTTCCACTTCTTCATCACATGTTCGACATTTGTAGTACCCACATCTATGTTGCTCGGTATGGGCTCGTCTCAATTGTTTATGACAATTTTTGCAACGTTGTATTCGATCACAGATTGACACACCTTCACTGATTGAACCCGTTGCTTCCTTGTTGTTACCTTTACGATATTTCCGCAGGTGGTTCTCAAAACACGTAGTATTTCGGAAGTACCGATTGCATTGATCACAGCATACGATGCCCTCTTCTTTGCATGGTGGACGATGATAACACGATGAACATTTGTTTCTACAGCGATGGTCACTCTTGTTGTTGTTGGCAATATTACAGTCTTCACACCAATAGACTCGTGCAAAGAATGCAGCCATGGATTTAATTACCGTATAGTGACATTTATGATGGTAAAGATGAATAACTTTTTCCGAATCGACGTTACCTGAAATCAAGAGTATACTAACATATGGATACATTGGTATATAGATCCTCACCTTCATATATAATGGCACCATAAACGTCCTTGCTGAATACTTTAATTTTGTACTCGGGAAGGGTTCTTTGGATAATTTCCAATTCTTGTATTCCGCAAGGACCAGTGTGGTTTTGAAGACCAGCTCTGGTCATCAAATCACGTGCTCTCTGTGTCTGCAATGAACGACTACCACCCTCACTGCGGCGTATATTATCCCATTGACATGTCCCATCTGTCTTATTCAACATAGCTATAGCTACAACAATAGCTCGTGCCAGGCATAAATTATCACTATTCTTTATCATGATAAAACATCCCCCATGACCACGATGAAGAAAGTCATTATGAAAAATATATCGATGTCGATTATGGTAGCCAGACCCTGATGGTGGTGTAACTGTAACAATTCGGATGACTGCTTCAGGATCTTCAATGTTTAAATCTTTACCCGATTGCAGAACTCGGTCAAATTGCTCTACAATAGTCTGTCCAGTTAAAGTTTCAGCAGGACGAAAATGAACATAAATTGGTTCGTCAAGGTTTGGATGAAAATACACAGCGCCAGCCAGAGCATTTGGTGGAGTACTATTGAGCATTTGATTAAGAGCATGATCAAAAATGTCACCCATACGTTCATGCAAATTGGGACAGTTTTCCAGATTGCGTAAGTGAAACTGTCGTGCTTCTCCTTGGGTACCATATCTACGAACTCGTTGAACAAATGGCTGGCCAAGATGGTAAAATTGGGTAGGATCGAAATTGATAGCACCACCTATCTGCTGACTTTCATACCATTCATCAATAACCTCGATTTCTGGTTCAGAATCACTTATTGAACCATCTTCCTCAAATGTCACATTTTCCAGTATAACACCGGGTGTGTCAACAGTTTCTTGCTCATCCTCATCTGACGACGACACTGGCTCCAGAATAATTTCTTTATCATTAGAAATTTCGTAATTCAAACTGTCCAGGCTACTAATACTTGATTCACAATCAGCTAGAGGTTCTGAAAGCAAACTACGCAGCTCACCCTCTTCCATATCATCATCGTCACTAACAGAACCTACAAATACTCTTATTAAAAAATGAAAACAATATTATAAATATTTCTTAACCTGATTGAGAACATTCTTCTATTTGATCATGAGGCTGGTCATTGTCTATTAATGTATGTCCAGGAGTTTCCACTAGAAATTCAACATTGGAAGACAGCATATAGCATAGAATCTTATACTCTTACCTTGATTCTTAGAGGCCATCTTTGACGATTCTGTACTCCCTTCATTTTCAGCTTGATCAAGCGGGGCATACGTCTCGATTTCAGGATTCAAAATCCACTCCATAAAAGTGTCATCAATACTAATTAAATAAGAGTCATCCGAATTATAATCTTCCATAGTGAGACAATAAAGGAAACTTTTTTAATAATAAAGTTAATCAAATTTAGAACTGTAAAAATTTTGAGAGCAAATGTTTTATGATCAATTTTCTTGCCTTTTTATTTGATTTTTCAATGCGCATCACATGTAGACAATTCTTTTTTTAACTTTGCCATTAGGTATTGCCACTTTTCTTTTTAATTAATCAATGTTAATGAGCACGTCTTCTATCCATAGAGGCTCGCTGATAAGAAAATAATGTCACATCATTAGGTGTTGCAATGTTCTTTTGCACGCACACAGGCATGCACGTCTTCTACCAATACATACTTGTCAATAAGCAACTTTTTATTCAATTTTTTAGGTGGGTACATTTCACAGGGCCAAAAATCCTGCACATTTTCTACATGCACAGGCTTGCCATTATGTGTTGTTACTTTTCTCTTCAATAAATCATTGTTCATGAACATGTCTTCTATCCACAGAGGCCGGCTGATAAGAAAAACATGTCGATTATACATCATTAGGTGTTGCAATGTTCTTTCGCATGCACACAGGCGCGCACATCTTCTACCAATACATACTTGTCAATACGCATCTTATTATTCCATTTTATGGGTGTGTGCATTCCACAGGACTCCCTTCGGGGCTTTATTTTTAGAAAGTTCAGTTAATTTTTGAGAAGTCGAAAATATTTTGTCCATTCATTCTTCAATCATCCAGTCCGCTGTAATATATTTTTCCCCAAAATTTACTTCTTATTATTATTATTATTATTTACGTGTCCCCATTTCCGTTTTTCTGCAGTTGAACGCAGAATGGTTTTATGTTATTATGAAACCACAAACTGGGTAAAAAGGATTGTGTGAAACATAAACAGCAAAAGATAAGGATATGATAAAGGAAGGAAAGTACAAAAAAAAGAAAGACGTATTTCTTAAAATGCCTATAGAATAGAAACACAAAAAAAAACTGAAAAGAAAATATAGAATATGAAGATGACAATACAGAGAAGAGATATACAAAAATAGAAAAAGCATCAAAGACAGAAAATTATGTGAAAAAACGAAAAATTCAGAGAAAAAACCGGAAATGTGACGAAAACACTTCGTCATCATCACTTGGATTTTTCTATCTATACAATATATTAACTACCAACTCCAAGATCGCATGGCCGAGTGGCAGTATCCCCGACTGCTAATCCGACGACCCGGGTTCGAATCCCAGTAGCGCCAGATTTTTTCTATCGGTGGAACTGAGCGTGACATGACGTCAACAGTCACGCGTAGTCACGTGACGACGCGTAGTCACGTGACTGCGCGTGACTCGGAAAAGTGGATGACGTCAAAAAACGCCCAGTTCCACCGGCCTTACTACTAACGGGTCTCCATGAGCCGTCTTTTTTCTTTACCAAAAATAGCGGTGCGGCCCAGGGCGAGCGGGATGGTTCGATAAAATCGTTGTCGAGCATTTCTTGAATATGACGGCGTACAATCGGTCGCTGTTCCATTGCGGCGCGGTAATAATGGCGGGATACGGGCTTCGCGGTGCCGGTGTCGATGCTGACGGTTAATTCGCTAGTGATAGTTGGTTTATCGCCGGGGAGACTGAAAACATCGCGGTGCTGTCGGAGCATCCTGAGGGCTCTCTCTTTTTGCGCGGTAGAAACATACGTCTTTTCCGTCATTTTGTTCAGGGCGTATTCCAGCTTTTGTTGTGCGGTGTTGCCTGGGAATGATTTATCCAATGCGGCCGGCTCGTGGTCGGTTAAGTCGCGGTCGGCGGCGGCGGTTGCTATCTGACAATCGGCGTGGGTTTCGGAATACTCCAGCGTGTGCTTTGCCATCGCAATGAGTTGATTTGGTCGGAGTTTGATACTGTTCGGCGTATTGTTGATGAAAAGGAGCGGACAATGGCCATTGGTGATGTTGACCACTGCGGTTTCGACTGGGAGCTCTGCGGCAACGTTATCCGTGGCGAGTGGTTGTACAATCACGTCGGGCACTGTCGCCGATGTTGTGGGAAAAACGCTACTTTTGACCCATTGTTGGCAGTGCGGCGAAATCGAAGTGGAAGCTTGGGCGACGAGAAAAATTGGTTCGGCGAGCTCAGTAACCTCCAACCGCCTAGGGGGCGGTTGGTGTGGACCAGGTTGAGCCTGCCGAATCGGTTGTTCGACTTCGATTTCTTCGGGTTGGCTAAAAATATCAGATTTATCATCATAACAACTTACTCGTTCGTCTTCTGGTATCTCTTCTAAAACGTTGTCGTTAGCGGCGTTGAGAAATAATTCCGTTTGCGGGCGGATCGAGGCGATTACTTTGAGCGGCAGTTTAACGTCTTGAATTTCGATATAATTGTCTTTGAAATTTAAAATGGCGTGGATATCGGGGTGCGCGAGGAAATCGGTTCCGATGATGAATTGATCGTTTCCGTCGTCGTCAAGAATTACGCATTTGATCATGTGCTCTCCGAAGGCGGATTCCATTGTGACAACCACCGGGCCATGAGCGTTGACTACGGCGCCGTCGGCTACTTTAATTTTTCCACAAATTGGGAGTTGGAGCGACTGCTTGTCGAAAGCGCGTTTGACCAAACCTGATGAGAGGACGGAACATTGGGCACCTGTATCGATGAGCGCGTGTGCTTTGACGGCTCCAATTTTGATTGGGATTTGAAAGGCTCTCGTAGAAGCGTATTTGCGGACAAACGATTTGGAAGATGGCGTTAGATTATCAATTTGACAAACGGACGAACGAATATGACAGGGATCTTGAAAAGCGCGGCCTGTTGCGTTCCAACGGACGATGCCGGGGCTGACAATGGGCGCGGCGGAAGCGATTTCTTTGGATGGAACAACCATATTGGCCGCGGACGTTGAATGATTGTTGACGCGTGTTTCGAGTGCAGGTACGGGCGCGGTGTTTGGTGCCGGAAGGGCGGGTAGGGTAATTTGCATTTCTGAAGATTGAGAACTAGCACGCGATGAATCCGTCGGCGTTGTGACGTATGGAGCAGGTACCGCGTTGTAATGAATATGTTGTTCCCACGGCGCCGGAAATTGTTGGTTCGGGTAGACGGCGTATGTATTCTGAATGAAATCATTTGGAGGTTGTATAGGGTTACCTTCATAGAAATGGTTTCGCGCGCCGCGGGCGTAGTTCGCTCCACGTTGGGGCGGTCCTCCGCGGCGGGGTCGCCAATCGCGTTGTCCACGGACGTCGTTTGAATTATTTCGGAAGTCAACTTGCCGTGGTTGGGCGACGTAATTTGAGCGATTTGGTTCAAGTCGGGCTGATTGTTGAGCGTTTTGCCGTTTGAGCCAGACGCAATCTTCTGTGTTGTGAGTGCGGGATTTGTGAGCGTCGCACCACAGACCTGTAGGTTGCGTCGTGCGTGCGCGGTCTCTGCTGGCGGATCTGTCGAAGCGGTTTGCGTACGGCTCTCTGTTTCGAGATTGATGGCGCGGACTTTGTTGCCGATTGATGGGGGCCGTTTCTTCAGGGCGTTGTCGAGATTTTCTTTCTTCATAGTCGCGGTCGTATCGTTGAATCAATTGTTCCAGAAGCATCTCCGTGCGTGGTGGTTGCGGCGGCGGTGGTTCAATTGCTTGTGGTTGGAAAGAGACGAATTTATTGGGCTGCATCGCCGTGTTTTGCGTCCTGCGGTCCATCGATGGAGAGCGCTCGCGGTAGCGATTTTGAGGACGGTCCATGCTGCGGCGGCGTTCAAAACGGCGGTCAAACGGTTGCGGCGACTTCGGAGGTGGTGCATCTTGATCGGCTTGATTTACCAGAATGGGTCGTTCCGCGGTTCCGATTTCGGCTTTAGTTGCGTTGAGGACACTACGGGCTTTGGCTACAGCGTCGGCCAATTGTTGAACATTTGTGAAACCCTGTGCTTGTTCGCCAATTGTGAGTTGATAGAAAACAGGCATTTTTGTCAAAAAGGTATCAATTACTTGTTTATGCCGGAAAGTTTGATCTTCATGCTGATATAATAGTTGTACATAAGTCATCACCTTACTCAAGAATGCGGCGGGTTCCTCTCCAGCTTCTGGCGTGATTGACGCGAGTTCGCGTTTAAGAGTCATTGGATTGCAATCGGGCGCCAACTGGAACATAAGCAAATGTTTGGCGTCTTCGTACCGCGTCATATCTTGGATCATGTCGCTCGGCGTATCGCGGGTGAGTCGGCGGAGGGCACTCATCTTTACGTGATTGGAGGCGTCGTAGCCGAACTCATTTTCCAGTCGTATGAAGAAGCGTAACAGGCGTTTATTTGTTGCGGTGCCGTCAATTATCAGCGGATGCATATTGTCGACGATTGTTTTGATGCGGCTATCTTCTTCACGATGAGACGTGCGCGGCATGTCGTACCTAGGATGCGGGTGTTCAAAATAATCCTCGGGTGGATAATCTGAAAAGCCAAATTGATTGGCCGCGGGCGGTGGGCGTCTTTGAAGCGCGGAACGGTGTAAATCTTCATCGGCGCGCGTATTGCGGGCGAATTCGTTATTATATAAGGTATCCGTCGACGGTGCTTTGGGTTTGACTTGGTTTGGTAGCCTGCCAAAGACTGGAGCCGGTTCAGTTTCACGGAGAGTTTCGTTAGGGATATAAACATCTCTTGTTTCCTCGCCGTGAAACCGTGAGGACACCGGCGGCGGTCTTGGTGTAGGCGGATTACGCGCGTGCGTCGCGGCGGCGGTTGTGGAAATCAACTGTTGCATTTGCTCGGCGAGCGCGGCGAAACGCGCATTAGTGGCTTTTGTTTGTTCTTGAATTTCGCGTTGAACGCGTAATTGTTGGGCTTGGAATTGATCGGAGACGGCGCCGATAATTTGATCAATGGTTTGTACCGTGGGGACATTGTTGGTTATACGCGCGGCGGCGGTGTTTAGTTGTTCCAGCGCGTCGCGTGCTTCTATTCGAAAATTTTGGACTTCGTTGGCGTTTGCGATAGCGAGACTGCTGCGGTGATCGTTTACTGAAGCCCGGGTGGCGGCTGGGGCTTGCGGCGGTTCAATATTGACAAAGGATTCGGAAGAGTCGGTTCTGGCGACAATTTGGTCATCATTACTTCGAGCCGGCGCAGGCGGCGGCGGCATTTGCGATGCGGGCGGCGCGTTGAGACGATTTTCGGCGGCGGCATGAATATTTTGGTTTCCAAACCGCGGAGTTTGGGAAATGTTGGTCGCCGCAGTTGCGGGAATGAGCGGTGCTTGCGGCTGTGCCGTCCCGTCCAGCGCGGGAGTGCTGAAATTAGACAAGGGCGGATTATGGGGCGGGAGACTTACCGCGGGGACCGCTGTCGATTGCGTAATATTTGACGGTCGCGGCAACATCATCTGATCAAAACTTAAAGCGCGGCGTGCGGCTGTGGCGTTGTTCGGAGAACTGGAACGCGACGGAAATCGAGCGAAGTCCGGCGGTGTGTGGCTTACCGTTGGCATCTTTTTTCTCAAGGTGTAATAACCTCGTTTGTACCCTTTGGCGCAGCTACGGCGGGGTCGAATTTTGAATTCTTTAATTTCTTCGGATGCAATGCAACAGCGGGGAGCGGCAACGTACAATCCAAACGGTCACCAGTGTTATATCTTGGTTTGCGGTCGGGGATGATGTGGCGTGAGCAGGATTGGGATTCCAAGGTTGCGGCCTTAATGTACGTGCGTCCCACGCCCACGTTTACCCGATTACTTAGTTACTAATACTTAAACCCCGACAATAATAATTATCCCCCACAATCAAAGAAAACCTAGTTTCTTTAATTGTCTCCCTGTTCTCTCACTAACTAGAAAGGAAAGACTTTTCCTACCTATTTATTACGATATATAAGAAATGTACGAAACTTACGTGACAAGGCGACGGGCGAAACGAAAAATAGAGTAACAACAATAAATCTACTCCCACGCACGGGCGAGAAAGGCGAAAGTAGGCGTGGTGGGAGGCGGCTAATACAAACTAGTGGTGGCCGGCGGGGCACACAACTAGTGACGGGAAAAATAAAACACACGTAAAGGATACGTTATTGATAAGTGAAGAGAGAGACCAGCGCACGCGTACCGACGTGCGCTACAGTAAGATGGCCACTGGTGGTCCGCGTTGCTCTCTCCACTTGCCACCTGCGGGCCTGTGACGCGTTTTGACAAATAATGAAAAATCGGCGGAAAACACACTACAACACATGAGCAAGTCCTAAGTGTCATGGAGATGAGGATGCTTCTATGGTGTTCCGGCCTTAGAAGGTTCGATTATGTAGCCAATAAAGATGTTCGCGATCGGATAGGAGTGGCGCCAATAACTGATGAGATGAACGAGGCAAGGCTTCGGTGGTATGGCCACATTATGTGAAGGAATGAGTATACAGTGGCACATACATCAGTGCGATTGAACCTGCCGAGCCCAGGACTGTGAGGACGACCAAAGAAACACTGGATGAATGAAATTGTGGAAGACATGCAGACAGTCAATGCACCTCAGACTGTGATTTTAGCCGAACCAAGTGGAGATTGATATGCCAGCGAGCGGACCCTGCAATGCAGGATTTATGCCCGGAAGAAGAAGAAGCAAGATCTAACTGCCGTTGCTCATCAACATCATTTTCTAGAACCCTGTTTTTGCTGTAGTTTTCTCTATTGTTTCCAATGTGTAAGCTATTTGTCCAGACAACCATTCTTTAACCAATTTTTAGGTTAGAGTAGGATCTATTTCCATAGCCTGCGAGAAAAATTGTTGCCGACTACAGTAACCACTTCCAGGATTATAATATATTTGTACTTCCTTCAATAATTTATCTATTTTCATATACAAGTGAAGAATGAAGTATCACAGGCATGGAGGGCTTTGGAGAATTTTTCGGCAAAGAGCCAAAATGCTTTCATGCTTATATTTTTTCATTTTTCAGGGTTTTAGCTCTGAATTTCCAACAATTCTTGTATTCAGCATTGAATTTTCTCCCAAAAAAATTTTGCAACAAACTCCATCATTTGATCATAAGCTTTATAATGCGTAAAAATCCCATTGGGGAATTGAAGGAGTTCTTGAAGGTTTTGTTCAGATAGATGACCACTCTACCTATAACCTGTTTGGGGATGATTATATCCATATAATGCAATGTGTTTCCACCGATTTAAGCGGATTTAGTAGTTATTTTGCAGCTGATGGATGTTGCCTGCTGGTACGCATTGGAACAGCTATAGCGGATCATTGCAAGGCAAATACTGTAGTTTCAGATTGAGTAGGCACGTTTTTTTCTCATTATCTGGCATGTTTTTCTACAGGCTTTACTTGTCTACAAGTCTAGCCTGCTTGGGCCCGCCTCTACATTATTTTTTGATTTTTTATCTTCTCAATGTCGAGAGATTACTTTATTGTGTAATTTAATTAGAAACTTAATTAGAACTAGACACTTACGAAAATAACCATTTTTTTCCAAAAGTCTCAAGTACCAATTAAAATCAAGAAACCGAAGGTTTAATGATTATGGTTATCTATTTTTGGCTCAAAATAATTATTATGCGTCCATGGGTAAGTCTTGGGTCAGTAGAAAGCCCGTTGATGAAAGTCGAACTCCTGGCTATCTTTTCTGCAGTGTCTTGGTTTCTCTTCTGGTTCACAAACTAGATTAATTGACACCCCCAGGGATTCTTAATAGATGATTAGTTTCAATTATGATACTTAAGCTACACTTGCACTTGAGAGTTCAAGTTTTCCCCCTGCCTTTGTGTGCTGATTTGCATAATGTATACTTTACCATATCAGACATTAGTAAAAATATTTTCAAATTTGACTGATTATTAATCGGAGCAGTTTGCAAAAGATAGAATAAAACCCTTAATGACTCGCTATAATTCTGCAAGCATAATTCTTCAAACAAGATACCCTATTATCCCTTCAAATTGTAACATCCAATAAGCCACTCAGCGGAGATGATCTTGAATCGATCGAAAAAATTGCTGGCAACCTCGACAACATCGGAATTAGCTTTGATCATGAAAATACCATGATTCGCCTTCTATTGTGAACTATCAATGACACACTCAAGCCAGCGACCATCAAAAAGTTACGAAAATTGTGGAGGAGTGTCAGCCCTACAATTTCAAAATCATCGATGGCACAATAAATGATTTTTGATTCAAGTTTATCAAGGTTTTCATCAGTCAAAGCAATATGGCCATGTGTAACATTATACTGTTTTGATAATCTTCTGCGGACGATTTGCCGTGGACTGATGGAGTTTACCCCATTAACATTATGTGCCTCATCAATGCTGTGATGAATGCAAATCACACAAAGCAACTGAACAAGAAACTTGCATTTGACCGGCTAGACTATATTGAGGCAAGAACTAAATATAGTTTTGGTGGGTTAGCAAAATAACTTGATGAACACTCCCTCATATTATGTTATTCAGCCAATAATTCCCACTCTTAATGACTGTCTTTGATCTGTTCATATGCAGAATGTGGCAGATGGAGATATGGTGGAAGATACAGAAAAAATGTTCAAGAACATTGTTGATGTTCTGCTTTGCCGCCGACAAGAATTTGTTAGTATATTTTGGGAATGATTGAGCGAGTCCAACAATCGGGTCACTTTACATCAAAACCTGGTAATCAAGACTGTAGTTATCTGCCAACCTCAAAGTGCAGGTGGAAAATAAAAGAAACAGGACAGCATTGTGCTCAAAGCAGAAAGGATTGCACCAAACAATTTCTTTTGCAAGGTAATTACTAATTATATAGCGAGGGAAGTGAATATCAGAAATTTTTGGCTTCGTCATTTCAGATAAAGAATGATGATAATTTGTGCTGTGCATGAGCACTTGTTACCTCTAAAGCAATCATCGATAATGACGCTCAATATAAAACAATCATTCAAGTCCTAAAAAATTACGACATCAACGTGCTGGAGAATTAATGGAAATGGCTGGTATCGGAAACAAGATTGGACCAATTAGGATCCCTGATGACCTTGACATGCTACAAACAGTGTTATCACATAATTATAAAATCAAAGTCAGGGATGTGATCTGGAGGGCTGTTGTGTAAAGATGATCCTTCGTTGTAAAGCATGTAACAAACGATATGCCTGCCAATGGTGAAGACCACAAGAGTGAATCGGGTGAATGTCCAGGCTGCAATGGCTCTCTGGCATGTACTGCAATTGGCCCAAATGTACATTGCAACGATTGTAATCACAATTTCACAAACCAGCTGTGCTTGGACATGGTCAATCATTCCACGAATGAGAATGGACAACAAGCACTGTGAGTTTAATTTTTGTATGATATTCAGTGCATCTACCAACTTTTCGCCTACCGTCATGTGCAATCCATATGTGATTATATCAAACGGTGCAAGACTTGCAACACTTGCAACATCTTGTCGTATGCCCAAATCGACATGGCCGATGCATCAGAAAAATAACGCTCGCTGAGGGGCTCGAACCCTCGACTTTCTGCATACAAGGCAGACGTGCTATCCAACTGCGCTAACTGAGCCATGTGGATGGTTCAGAAATTGTGGTTGTAGTGGTTGTGGTGAGTAGGGGGCACGCCGCCTAATGAATAGAAAGACGCACCATTAAAACACACCTCCTCCTTCGAGGAGGAAGGGCCCCTGGCACAGTCACTCATGTCATATGTCCAAATCCACATGGCCAGCACGTCAGAAAAATAACGCTAGGATAGGAGCTCGAACCCTCGACCTTCTGCATACAAGGCAGACGCGCTTTCCAACTGTGCTAACGGAGTCACGTGGATGGTTCAGAAATTGTGGTGGTAGTGGTGGTGTAAGTTTATTGGTATGGGGTTTGTATTACATAGATTACAGGTTACTGTAGCAGGACTGGCGCGATCGAACGTTTATTTACTGCAGGGCTGTTCGAAATGAGAAACTTACCTGCGGTTTTTATTCTGTGAGAAAATGACAGAGCAATTTCAGAATGTGTGTGATTTAAGAATTGAACGTAGTCCATACTCGAGTCTTATGAATCATAGAACCGAGAATGATGGGAAATTGTGATGAGTATTTGGACTTCGATTGTTTTACTGTAGTCGACTCGAGATGGTATTCGATAAACGATGAGAATGAACGATTCTAAGTTGTATATCAGTTGGGATGGACGTTTCTATATTTCCCATGAACCCAAAAGACGATTGGACCGATTTGGGTTTTGTAATTTATTGAGGACTTTTATATGTAAAACATGCAGAATAGTTTTATAGACGAAATGTAAAAAGACGATAGAATATACAATAGAATAATGACATAAAACGAGCAGAAAATATTGGAACGGGCAGAAATTATAGGCGGACAGATGGGATAGGGAAAGAGAAAAACAGCTGTCGGTCGAGGAAATGGGAAAAGGGAAGGGAGCGAAAACCGACTGAAAAATGAACAAGAAATGTGGTTTATATATGGAAAAAGATACATAAAGACTATCTTAAAAACTAGTCACGTGATGCAATGAAAGCTAGTAATTTGGAGAGGAGGCGGCTAGATAGAATAGTGAAAGAAAGAGGTTGGACGATTATGATTCAGAAAATATTATGATGAAAAAGTAGAATTAAGAAAGAAGAAAGTTTTTAGGAAGTTTTAGGCATAAAAATATTTGGCAAGATGGAAAGAAATGATAAGATGAAAAAGTAGAAGTATGATAAAATCAATAGGAATAAAGAGAAAATAATGAAAATTGATGCAAAATGATCGGAGAACTGAGACTTTAAATGAGGTGAGGAGGAGAACCAGTGATATTACAGTAATGATTACTTACAGTAATTCCAGGATTCTCACAGTGGTGGTGAATGTGAGGCATGCGGCATAATAAATAGCCAGATGCACCACTATAGCATGCATCGGCATAAACTTAGTGGCTCATTTTCAGATAATAGGGCCTCTAATATTTTTGTTGTCACTAATATTTTTGTTGTCATCATTTGTTGATATTTACAAAATATCTTGGTTCTACACCCATATCATTCACATTCACCCACTCAAATTTATTAAATTATGAGACAAACCATTCATTATCCCGAGTGTTATTTTTCTGATGCACCAGCCATGTGGATTTGGGCATACGACAATCTTATTGAAGACTCGACATGAAAAATAGCATAGATGTGATCATTTTGATTGTCTTACATGCAAACTGTACATTCCCCGAGAATGACATAAATTCCGGCCCGCCAGTTATGAAAAGGTGGAGAAGAAGCAAGGGAAACGTCAGCCCATAGTCATTCTTTTTCCATTTTAATTTTTCAAATCCAGGGGTTTAGCAAGGGATCGACCTTAATGCATGGAGTTTCAAGCCAGGTCAGCCTCTCAAGTCAGAGCAATCTACACAGATACCTACATACTAAGGCTGAGAATGAAAGACTGAGATGCATTGATCTGAGAAGCCAACCCAAATGGCTAAACCTTTGATTCCTCGATTTGAGTTGGTGCTAAAATCAAATTTCAGAAGCCTTCAGCGACGTTTTAACAATTTATCAAACAAAATTTCACTAAAGCTTTCTTGTCAACAAGTCGATGATGAAAATAAGAAAAGGAGTGGGCAGCAACGTTACTATACATCGTTTATTCGAAAATGATCGAATTCAATACAGAAAAAAACTAGTAAAGTTATTACTGTAATCAATGAGCCAATATATTTATTAGTGAGTAGAAAACAGAACAACTGAGAATTTCCATCAATAATTTAGACAACTTATCGAAATTCCTCGAATATCACTCAGTTATTGATGCAGTTCTGTCCGAATCGAAAGTGGTTGAGCATGATGTTTTTCTACGGAATAATGTTTTCCACCAAGTGAAAGCTGCGTATCAAATTGAATATAATATTATGGTTTTCGCTGCAGCAATTTAGAATTTAATACACACCATCCTCGAACGACCATCTTAAACGGTGAATAGCCGAATTCCCAGATCAGCTGTGAACCGTTCTGCTATTTCTTGCAAGCCAAAAGACCTCATTGTAATCAATCAGTCCACTTCTAGCGATACAGCATGACATGGAAAACTGCCCAGCTGTGAATGAAATTCATCAGAGCATGTAACGTTGAATATCACCACTTACTTATTTGGTGTCATTTGATTTATTTTGTTAAAAATTGCATGACAAAATGATTTTTTGTTTCGCCAAAATTGAAGGAAACCAGACAAAATTTTTTTCCGACGTTTTTGATACGAAAAACATTTCTTATCTCTAGAAAAATTGACCATTTTTATCAAAACGACTTATCAGAAAACGAAAAGCACTCGTTATAGTATACCAGTGATGTTCAACGCGTAAGTAAACATTTCTCATTATATTTTAGTAGTTATTAAAAATGGTACCCTGGTGAACTTCATTTCTTTTTTTGAATTTGAGATGCAATCCAATTTCTTTTTTTTTTTTGAAAATCAAGACGCATTTGATTTACTTTCTTTTTGAAATCAGAGTGTACTTCATCACAATATATTTGCAACTGGATTTCATGTGTGCTAAATCAGAAAATGTTGTGTACATTTTTAATTTAATTTTATTGTCAATATCGTAAATTACGATTTAAAACTTGAGTTACAAATTGTGATTTTTTATGTGTTATCAACAATTTCCACAAGTTTTTTTAAAGTCTCATACACATTTTTCTGGTTGTGACAAAAAAATAAATCAATTCAAGATGTCTTAATACTCCATTCGTTGTTATATGATAGAAGCAGTACGACCTAAAAACACAGGGAATTTTTTAGCTGTTCAGATGGACCTAGACTATACATGTTCCTCGGAAGTTTGGAAGATTCCTGATCCCAAAATCCCGGCTGATCCCCGGCAGAAACATGGATGACCCCCATCAGAATATTCATTTTCTGGGATTTTTTGCATTTTTATACGAAAACTTGGAAACTTCATGTAGAAAATGCTGAAATTATGAGAAAAAATTACTGTTCTTTTGTTGGAACTGAAAGAGCACATTGAGAAACATCTATGTTCTTATGTTCTGACCTATTTTAACTGAGTTCTGAGCACTCTATGAAAAAATTTGTGCCTAAAACAGAAAAAAGCATTTTCTAATGCTTAATGAACAATTTTTAACTAAAATTCGTAAGGCGAATGTGGATCATTACAGTTTTTGTAAAAAATGCATTCAATCGAAGCATCATCACAGATCAGGTTTCATTTTCACTTTTTGTACTTTTTAAACATTTTCACTTTTTATACTTTTTTAGAATAAATAATGACTAAGATATTTGATTTTTCGATCCTTTTCGTAATTTGTGTGACGTCCACAGAAGCCTTCGTTACCTGCCGACTAAGCGATGGTCGAAGATTGGGTAATGGCTCAAGTGCGTTCGTCAGTTGTGACACAAAATGCACTTGTTTAATGCACTCGAGCTATTCTTACACCCTGTGCGAAGCTACTTGCCTGAGTAATATTACGACGCTGGGTTTGTCTTACGGTTCGGAAACCGGGCAATTTTTGCTGCAGACAAGAACAATGCCCAACGGACGTTAAATTGGATCAGTGTTCATCAGTAAACTCGGCAGATGGAGATTCAACTATTCCTTGGCACATTCGTATAAAAAATAATGGTGCGGAGACGTGTGCCGGTGTGATGTTGCCTCCAACCAGGTATGGATAATGGTAATTGTGGTTTGACATGAGGTAACATAAGACCTACTCAAACTACATAAACCCGTAATCATATTGACGGTTTACAAAGAACGACCTGGACATTGCAATGGTTATGATCAAATCATACTCAAGGCTGGCAGTATCAGACAAGGAGTCTACAAGTGATCTTTTTCCAAGTGAGCGATTCCCAACTGAGCGAATTCTCATGTGAGCGATTCCCATGTGGGCGATACCCATTTGAGCGAATTCCCATGTGAGCGACTCCCATGTGAGCGATTCCCATTTGAGCGAATTCCCAAGTCAGCGACATCCACATTGGGCTATTCCAAATGATTGATCGAGACTGTAATAACAGTTTCTTCATATTTTCCTTCTTTACCTTATATTTTTCTTTGTATCTTCTTTTTTTTTCTTTCATTTTCTGTGTGCATTGCTTATGTTTTCTTTTATGTATGCTTTTTATCTTTCGTCCGTGCTCACTTTTATTTTCTTCCTTCCTGTCATCAACTTTTTTCTTTTTTGCTCATGAAACAACACATTTCAAGTTGTCATTTTAAATAGCTGGAGTCTCCTGTATAATCCTTGTACAGTTCGACATGCTCGAGTAAGTGTAAAAATTCTCGTAAAATCATAAACACAAGATTGCCGTAACGATCAAAATATAAAGAGGAAGGAAACGCCAACAAAAATGAAAACATTAAGAATAAGTGGAAATAGGTGGAGAAGCACTAGAATAAGAAAGAAAGCATGAAAACAGTGAAAAGAAAGAAGAAGCAGAATGGAGAAAGCAGCAACAAATTAAGAAAAGATTGAAAAGAAGAAACGAAAAAAAGAAAGAAAAAAAATGGAAATAAGAAACAAAAAAGAAAGAATCAGGAGAGATTAAAGGCAAAAAACTGAGCTGGAAAGTAATGAGGAAAAAATCACAAAGGATACAATTATATAGGAAACAGAGTGTGCCAAATGTATAAAAAGTGTAAGGCAGACTATGTTTATTAAAAATGACAACTTGTAATTTGTTGCTTCATGAGCAAAAATAGAAAAGTAGATGAAGAGAAAAACGAAAATGATAAGAGCAGAGACAAAAGATGAAAACGTAAAAAATATCAAAACATTAACAATACACATAAAAAAGAAAGAAAAAAATACGTACATAGAAAAATATAAGGTGGAGAGGGAAAATATGAGGAAAGTGTTATTACATTGTCGATCGCTCGTTTGGAATCACCCAGTTGTTATTCGTTCATTTAGGAATTGCTCAGAATCCCTTAATTGGAAATTTGCTTGCTTAGAAACTCGCTACATTGGGAATCGTTCACTTGGGAATTACTTGAGGATCTCTCACTTGGGAATCACTCTCTTGGGAATCACTCACTTGGGGATAACTCACATGAGAATACCACTCTACAAAAATGTTAGCTCATAATATACATTCAATCATAAAAGTATTCAAAATTCTACAGTTATAAAGGAATCCTTATCCGGAGCCGTTCCAGAAAATGAACAGCCACTGCTGCTTAGTTGAACGTAAACATTTGAATTCATTGAATTAAGGTCGTGCCCTATTGTCATAAAGGATTCCATTGTGTGATTTTTCTCTGATATATTATTCCGTAAGGCATACTGTAATTTGGGGGTATGATATAAGATTTGGATGTGGTATCAATGGGTAAGCATAAAGTTGGACAAAATCGCATGCCATAAGGACATTATTCCTTTATAAGAAATAAGACGATCGTATCATTTGCTATAACCTCGAATATTTTTGTAAATATGCTCCATCCCCATAAAAATGTAACTGATCTGTCTGATATGTGAATACGAGAAACTCAATGGTGTTCCCAATGAAAGCAATCCCGTCAAGTTAACAGGATGAGACGATTTTTCTTCTCTTCTGCAGGCGCGTCATCACAAAAATAGGTTGTGGCGATGAAAGTAGCATCTTAATTGGAAATGATGGTGAAGAATACACAACTCAGGTGGTCAATCATGAGCCGCATCTCGGAATAAGCACATTGATTGCAGTGAATTCCCACAAGAATATAATGCCCGGCTTTCACGATATCAACCCTGCACCGGATGAAA
The DNA here is from genome assembly GCA_963922205.1 of Romanomermis culicivorax. Taxonomy (NCBI): domain Eukaryota; kingdom Metazoa; phylum Nematoda; class Enoplea; order Mermithida; family Mermithidae; genus Romanomermis; species Romanomermis culicivorax. Next base: position 960,311 of record CAWUHX010000019.1, read on the forward strand.
ATTTCTGCCGCAGCTATCCAAGCACGAATTGCGTTTTGTTCGTTTCGTATTCCGATCCACGAAACGGCGGCAGGTCCGGTCGACTGGCCGGCATTTTATCCAACGATACACAATGTGCCAACAAAAACCGGCACCCTAAAACAAAATGTGTGCAGGTGACGCAATCGCCCGGGGTGTGCCAGAATTTGAGCAGTGGTTCCGGAGTCTACTTGCAGGTTAATGGCTTCCCGTACTTGGTGGGCATTTTGGCCGTGGATCAGGCGTGCAATCAAGAAATGCCCACCCTGATACCTTTCTATGATGTATGCAATGATATCCAGAATGTAAAATGATTAAAAAGTAAATATGCTCATATTCACAATGAAGTTTGACCAAGTTGAAGTTATCCTTGTCTAAAACACAATGGCTCAAATTTTAATAGTGGACTATTATAAAATTAGTACATTGACCAAATATATGGCCTCGACTGAAGGCCCAGTGGCACAACTTATTCCTTTGGAACGATGGAAAAAGCAGCGTCCGTAGAAATAACCTTAAAAGTTCTCGCGTGAAAGCCTGAAATTTGGCCTTTTTGGCACTTCTCTAACAATTACGAGTGCTACGAGTCAATGTTTATATTGTACGACCTTCTGGGTATTATTCACCAGATTGCTGTAAATTAAAACTTGCTTTCCCCGAGTTCTAAAAACCATCTCATTGACAATAATATATTTTCGTGGCACATATACTATGCAGCCCTGTTTGAAATGGTGATTTTTTGTGACCTTCCGTTGACGAGCTCCTCATAGATTGCATTTATTATCTTATTGATCTTTGTTGTTTAAATGGCAATGACTGTTTTTTCCACACATAATTAACTATCCCCATCCATGTAATTGGATCTGGATCCGAACAGTCATCCTATCACTGAATATCTTATGTTAATGTAAAACACAAATCACAATATGACTTTTGGGTTTTCTTGAAATTCATTTATATATTGTTGATTTTTCCGGGCTCTGGGGCCTTATTTCATGATTATAAAACGTTTTGTGAAAATCCTAAAGTTTCTAAAGTATGTATTCTTTTCTTGACTTTGAATTTGCATTTAATTGCAAGTTTCCATTCAAATTCCATGTTTTTGGTGCGTAAACACTTCAATTCCAGAATTAAAATCAGAATTTGATGTCAATGTGGCGTCATGTGAATCAACCAAAGCTTTGGATCAAGATTGCTTTGGAACAAAGTTTGATAATGAGAACCCCAGAAGGAGTCGTGCCACATCTTCTAGCACGTCACACTGTGGGCAAAATACTAAACGAGTGCTATTAGCCCTGAAAAAAAGCTTCTACAGTATGAACAACAAAAAGTGGAGTTGAAGCAACTAAAACTTGTTGCGATTCAAGGAGAGATTGCTATTTTTTTTTAACCTTTTTTGAACCGAAGCAATTTTGAACCTTTTCAGTTGATCGGAACTATTAAATGTATTAAATTTAACTTTATTTGAAAAATTCCTCAAAATCAAATTAGTGGAAACAATCGTGAGTTTCGCCTTTGATTTTCAATTCTAGATTGATCGAACCGATATCCATCGTCTGTTCCGAATCGATGTACTTTTTTGGCACGGTCATCGACCATTTCCTGTCACAACGCTGTGCAAAATAAAAAAATGTCTATTGTATATTGTACGTTCATGTCACCAAATAACAACTAACCAGCACTCCTTTTCTGCAAGTATGATAAACTTTGATGGTCGGTTCAATACGGCCGACTTCTACTTCCTTTCCGGAAAGGAAAAAAGCCGGTGTGATCGGTTTTAGTAGATGCCATCTTATCGTCACTTACTGTAAAATAAAATATGTCAAGTGCAGATAAAGTTTACTGTAATACTTCTCACTGTAACTCTGCCGAAAATGATTCAAAGGAGAAGCATCACAGTAACCAAACTCACCTGTATCTTTATCGACTAATTTGACCAAAACTCCGGTAGCCGGCATTTTGCCGCAAAAGAAGCTACCTTGAACCGATACTTTTTGTTTTTGACCTGGTTTCATAAAATTCAAAATGCCCGAATCAACTTGGACCAGAAAAACTATGCTGTAAAAAATCATATTCATGAACTTGACGCAATACATCGTGTTCAAATTTTGGAGACGAGACTAGAAATTTCCAGCAAGGCATATTGATATATAGCAACTTTTTGGGAAAAACAAAGTTTGAAAAGTTGCGGAAGTGCTTTTGTGATGCTGCATCTCATGAAAATAAATGATGTTTTTGAAGTTCGTAACAATAGAAAAAAACTTAATAAGGTAAGTAAAATATGACAGAAAAAAGAAGGCTAGAGAAAAGTAGTACTGAAAAAAGTGAAAAGTAAACAGAAAATCTCTTTACCATGTTAACAATATAAATAAAGGGGCTAGGTGCTTCTACACAATTGCCTACTGTAGGTTATTCAATACAGTTTCTTGTGGCTTATGCTTAGGCTTATGCGTAGGATTAGGCTTATGCCTAGGCTTAGGCTTTGACTTAAGCTTAAGCTCAGGCTTAGGCTCAGGCTTAGGTTTAGGCTTAGGCTTAGGCTAAGGCCTAGGTTCAGGATTGGGCCTACGCTTAGGCTTAGGCTTAGCATCAGGCTTAGGCTTAGCATCAGGCTTAGGCTTAGGCTTAGGCTTAGGCTTAGGCTTAGGCTTAGGCTTAGTCTTAGGCTTAGGCTTAGGCTTAGGCTTAGGCTTAGGCTTAGGCTTAGGCTTAGGCTTAGGCATAGGCTTAGGCTTAGGCTTAGGCTTAGGCTTAGGCTTAGGCTTAGGCTTAGGCTTAGGCTTAGGCTTAGGCTTAGGCTTAGGCTTAGGCTTAGGCATAGGCTTAGGCTTAGGCTTAGGCTTAGGATTAAGTAATAGGGTCAGCAAACTACAAGTGTGTTACAACTAAAAAAAGACGCGACATAGAACAATTGCAAGAAAATAAAGCTAATTTTGTGTGATGGGATCATCTCTAGTGGTGTATTAATGCATATCTGCCCCGAATCCTCAATAGATATCTGGAAATAATAAAAATGGTCATCAAACGTGCCATAAAACTTGGCAGGACCAGTCATGACCCTGATTCGCATTCCTCCAGAAACATAACTCGAATGGCTTCGATGTAGCGACTCTTGCCTAAGCAAGCTGTGTTGTGTCTTCTGACCTCATCCTTCTTCACTGGAACATAGTTTTTTTTGTCGCCAGTTGAGAATTATTGATGACTATTACAAAAACAATTTCTTTTGTTTTGGTCATACAAATCAATTTTTACGTTATCAATTATTAAATAGATATAATTATAAATGACATGAAAATAAAAAATGAGAAAATACACTACATTCCACTCTGAGACCAAGGCTTGCTCGTTCTCAAAGATTTAATTGTCTGTAAAAAATTATTTCCATACAAATCATATGATCATATGGCATTAAGATCATACAGATCATATGGCACTTATTTTTTGTCATATGAAATTTAAAAATAACCATTTTCTCCTATGTTGAAATAATGCATCCATTCAAGTCCTAATTTCGTGCCAGCATGCATAAGTTTCATCAAATCATCATGCGTATTCAATATCAGCCACTGGCACCATTCGAGTTGCTGATTTTTCGGATGAGGTTAACGAGTGTGTTGTTGTTAGCATAGAATTCTGAAAAATTGAAAAAATAGTTATTATGTAATAATCATGAAAAAATTTTATTAACTAAGCATATACGCCTTCTGCTCAGCAGCGAAAAAGATACTCGTTGGATCATCTTCCTGTATTTTGTGTAATTCTTATTTGACAGTAGGGGCAATTAGAAAAATCGAGCTAAAAAATAAGTAAAAAATGCAATAGTTCATTCTTTGGTTAACCTGGCTTCGATGCTGGAAATGGCAACTCTGAACTTTTCATTAGATTTGTCACCTCAAATAGGTTTGAGATGTAAATCATTTGCAACTATGATTTGTAACAAGAACTTATTGAGGTCACTAACAAGCTAAGGTGAGGTTTTCTCTCTGCTAGCAAGATATTGGAAACTATGGATTGTCAAATGGTCACACTTTTTGCATACTTGGGCAGGCATTGTAAGTCAATTTTGTTTTTGCTTTTTCAGTTGTTTTGCATTCAATTTACATCCTAAATATAAAACTGATTATGATGAATGTGAGAAAAAACAGTATTTCTTTCAGCAGAAATGGCCTTTTTGTGGTAAGTATCTGCAGATAATAACTGCTTTTTAAATTTTATGCCTTTTATATCAATTTCTCAATACTTTTTTGATGTGTTTGCAGGTGCACATCATACTGGTGCACGTGCATGCAGTTTTTGGGCATGTGATTTCGTCTATATATTTCAGTTTATTGTTTTTCCTTCTCCCTAGCCTATCATAGGTGGTGCGATAGCGTCAACCTATAATATACTTGGCCCTCAAATTTCATGCCCCCCTAGAGCCAAAACGGTAAGAGCTAGAACCTTCGGGTTTTTTCCATAATTTTGGGCATAGGGGCAAACTATGGGGTGCTTTTTGTCATTCCGCCTCTATCTACAAGTGGTGCTCGGTGGGGCCCCAAAAACAGGTAAAAAACGCACTTTTTAAGGCCCCCCAGTTCCACCATGCCCCGCAATCGGTGTGCCATATCCAACCTCCATACTTCGGCCTAAGCATCTTGGGGGTGTAATCTCAAATGCGAATTTTTTTTGTTTGAAATTTGGCCTCAATTCAATTATATGGTTGTCCAAAGTCCCGGAAAACGCCAAATTCCCCAATTTTGTAATATAATACTTATGGGTTCAAAAAAATAAGTTTTTGAGGCATAATGCACTACTAATTTTTTAGCCGTTTCAAATAAACCTGCAGCCTTATTGGGATTTTTGGGCTGCAAGGGTTTTCGACTGCGGGGAATTCAATAGACGTCCTCACCTTACACAAATAAATTATCCGCGGTGTAAACAAGCGTACTGCCGTAATTTTCTTGTGGAGGAGATATTCGACCACGAGGAATTCAGTGAATGTGATCACTTTACACCAAAAAATATCCGTTGTGTAAACAAACGTATTCTCGTGATTTTTTGCTGGAAGGGGTTCTCGACCACGGGAAATTTGATGAATGCGATCATCTTACAAAAAAAAACTATCTCGGGTGTAAACAAGCATATTTTCGTGATTTTTTATGGAAGGGACTTTCGACTGCGGGGAATTCAATGGATGTGTCACTTTAGACAAAAAATTTTTCCGTATTTAACCAAGCCTGTTTTCGTGAGTTTTTTGTGGGAGGGTTTTTCGACCACTGGGAATTCAATGAAAGTGATCACTTTCTACACTACTTCATATTGAGTGTAAACAAATGTATTCCTGCGATTTTTGGGGGAATGTGTTTCTACCATGGGGAGTTCAATGGACGAAGTCAGTTTACATGAAAAAAAGTCATTTGTGTAAACAAAGGTATTCCTGCGATTTTTTGGGTTGAAGGATCCTAAACCATGAGGAATTCAATAGATATGGTCACCTTTCAGTATCTTTAAAAAGTTTTTTAAGTACTATGCGGTTTATACATCCTTTACTTTAGCCCGAGGTGAGATTTCCTTGCCTCAAGTTTTTTTTATTGTTTTTTTGAAGTGCAGATGACCAAATTTAAAACTTCAATGTGCTTCTATGAAAGTTTTCGTGCATGGTTGAGGCCCACTAAAATGAGGTGAACTATAGTCTGTTTTTTATAAAATGCTTCCAAATAAAAAAGTGACCCAAATCAGTATCGTCGTCAAAATCGTTTGCATTGAGCTGTTACCGTAAAATTTTTCACTCGAAAAATTTTGAAACGTGAGTTCAGTATGCTCACAATTTTCTAGTCCTATAAGATATATTGTTTATCAGAAAATCGTGAAAATCTGAGGCACTACTTGCTTTCCACTTTCATAATTAAGAAGCATTATTTCTAGAAAAACAGACTATTATTATTATTTATTAATTAATGATTATTGTTAATTATTAGTTTATCAGAAAATGCGCCGATGGGGCAGAAAAAAGGAGAATATACTTGCATCGATAGTTGCCATGCTAGAAAAAAAGTGGACTGGATATTTGAGAACTTGGGTCAAAGTTGGAAAAAGTTCACTTTCTTTATATTGGATTTTTATTCTGTTGCATTTTGCCCTTCCCCTGGCATTAGCTACAGCAAAATTTTTCTATATGAAAATTAAATGCACATGGTTTCAAATGTAAAGAAATGATAAACCAATAGCTTTCTAACTTCTGACCAATTCAAAACTCCTGCCTAATGATGATTATTGAAGTTATAACCGGCGCGGAGCGCCGGAAAATTTTGAGATTATGAACTTCTAAAATGCACCAAAATGCATATTTCCTCTACCTTATCTCCTTCCTATATGGGATAGAGCCGTTTGTACATGTACAAATGACTACTCCAATTTCGTTTGCCCCAAAAATTTTTCATTTGCCTCTGGCAAAAAAATCCTGGGTTGCACTAACATTTTCGAATAATTTTCTTATCTCTAAAGCAAATAAATATTAAAATGTCTGCAATTCTCAAACCCGTAATCAAATCGCAGTATTAGTTAATCGTGAAGTGAGTATTGTTTGTGCACTGGAAGAGAATAATTTGGACATTGAAATTAGCTCAAACTCTGGATCAGCAATTTAATCTCAATGTTGAGATTATCCTAATGCTGGGTTAGTGCAACCAACCTCATGTTGGGTTTGTGCAACCAGCCTCAGGTTTCTTTTTAGTTCTGAAAATGACTATATTATGCCTGCCTCACTATTTTTCAGCTAGTGTGAGAGGCAGGATTTTTGAATTGGTCGGGAGTTAGAAAGCTATTGGTTTACCATTTCTTTACATTTGAAATCATGTGCAAATAATTTTCATATAGAAAAATTTTGCTGTAGTTAATGCCTGGGGAAGGACAAAATGCACGTTGATGCAGAATATACTTCTTCACAGAAATAGAAAATTTTTTTGAGACAGAATGAGAATCCAATATAAAGAAAGTGAATTTTTTCCAACTTTGACCAAAGTTCTCAAAAATCTAATCCACTTCTTTTTCTAGCATATCAACTATCGAAGCAAGTATATTCTCCTTTTTTCTGCCCCATCGGGGCATTCATTTCCATATTTTGCAGATTGATGATGTAAAATTGAAATCATTGGCTGCCAATTTCCAAGAGGAAGGCAAAGTGTTGCCTCTCAACCATGGTTTCCCATTCAATGTAGACGATGATCGGGAATCATTTGTTTAATTGAAATGTGATGCCATGTTGGTTTCAGTCCATGTGAAAAGATCGCTTTCAGAGTGCAAAATGATGTTAGCCGACTGAAAGTATGATTGTTTGTTTCCAAAAATAGGAATGATCAGCTTTTTTTGGTTACAACAATTTTATGTTCTGATGACTTTTGTATTCAAGCTTTGAATATTGAATAACTTTTGAACTGTGCAGAAAGTCACCAAAAAATTTCATAATTTTGTATGTTATTGCTGGATTTTTCTATAATATACCATTTATAAAGTAAACTTAATTTTCCATACACACATTTTATTAAAAGTTCCAAAATGAAAAAATATACTGGTCATACACGAGTAATCCAACATGAGAAAACATCACAATTTATTGAGTGACAAAATTCTAAAAAAATCTGGTATACACGCAATTGTAGCAAATTCATGATAATGGAATTTAATGCAAATGTTGATTATGGGGTAAATGGTTTTGATGATATAGCCGAAAGTTGAGAATCGGGCATATCTTCACATGGGAAAGTATGACCTCTCTATCAAGGCTTCATGTACAATATAAATAGGGATTGGGTGTCGGTTGTTTGATTGATATGGGGCGGTTCTATGCTGACGTTATTTTGATTCAATTTCAAAGTAATTTTTAAAACAAATGGTTGGGAGTAGCCAGGTCTTAAACTGACTTTGTAGCACGTACTGGCTAGTGGTAGTGAAGAATACAATAGCATGCCTTTTCATGCATTTTTGGAAGTCTTTGTTCAGAAATTCTTTGCCTTTATCAGCTTGAATGCATGAAAGTGGACGATTACTGGATTTTCAGAATTGATTCAAAAGCATCAGTTAGTGACAGTACTCAAGGCTTTGTCTTTTAAAGGCACAGCCCGAGTGTATTTATGATACAAGTCAAAATGAAAGTGTACCTTTTGCTTCACTTTTATATATTTGAAAGATCACCAATATCTGTCAGTGACAACCAAACATGAGCAAGTCCTAAGTGTCATGGAGAAGAGGATGCTTCTATGGTGTTCCGGCCTTAGAAGGTTCGATTATGTAGCCAATAGAGATGTTCGCGATCGGATAGGAGTGGCGCCTATAACTGATGAGATGAACGAGGCATGGCTTCGTTCGTATGGCCACATTATGTGAAGTAATGAGGATACAGTGGCACATACATCAGTGCGATTGAACCTGCCGAGCCCAAGACTTTGAGGACGACCAAAGAAACGTTGGATGAATAGAATCGTAGAAGACATGCAGACAGTCAATGCACCTGAGACTGTGTTTTTAGCCGAACCAAGTGGAGATTGATATGCCAGCGAGCGGACCCTGCAATGCAGGATTTATGCCAGGAAGAAAAAGCGAGATACTGCCGTTGCTCATCAACATCATTATCTAGAACCCTGTTTTTGCTGTAGTTTTCTCTATTTGGTTTCCAATGTATATGCTATTTGTCCAGACAACTATTCTTCAACCAATTTTAAAGTTAGAGTAGGATCTATTTCCATAGCTTGCGAGAAAAATTGTTGCCGACTACAGTAACCACTTCCAGGATTATAATATATTTGTACTTCCTTCAATAATTTATCTATTTTCATATACAAGTGAAGAATGAAGTATCACAGGCATGGAGGGCTTTGGAGAATTTTTGGGCTAAGAGCCAAAATGCTTTCATGCTTATATTTTTTAATGTTTCAGGGTTTCAGCTCTGAATTTCCAACAATTCTTGTGTTCAGCATTGAATTTTCTCCCCAAAAAATTTTGCAACAAACTCCATCATTTGATCATAAGCTTTATAATGCGTAAAAATCCCATTGGGGAATTGAAGGAGTTCTTGAAGGTTTTGTTCAGATAGATGACCACTCACCTATAACCTGTTTGGGGATGATTATATCCATATGTTTTAATGTGTTTCCACCGATTTAGGCGGATTTAGTAGTTATTTTGCAACTGATGGATGTTGCCTGCTGGTACGCATTGGAACAGCTATAGCGGATCATTGCAAGGCAAATACTGTAGTTTCAGATTGAGTAGGCACGTTTTTTTTCTCATTATCTGGCATGTTTTTCTACTACTGTTTACTTGTCTACAAGTCTAGCCTGCTTGGGCTCGCCTCTACATTGTTTTTTGATTTTTTATCTTCTCAATGTCGAGAGATTACTTTATTGTGTAATTTAATTAGAAACTTAATTAGAACTGGACACTTATGAAAAAAAACATTTTTTTCCAAAAGTCTCAAGTACCAATTGAAATCAAGAAACCGAAGGTTTAATGATTATGGTTATCTATTTTTGGCTCAAAATAATTATTATGCGTCCATGGCATAGTCTTGGGTCAGTAGAAAGCCCGTGGATGAAGGTCGAACTCCTGGCTATCTTTCCTGCAGTGTGTTGGGTTCTCTTCTGGTTCACAAACTAGATTAATTGACACCGCCAGGGATTCTTAATAGATGATTAGTTCCAATTATGATACTTAAGCCACACTTGCACTGAGAGGTTCAAGTTTTCCTCCTGCCATTGTGTGCTGATTTGCATATTGTATACTTTACGATATCAGACACTAGTAAAAATATTTCAAATTTGTGTTGTATTTTCAAATTTGACTGATTATTAATCGGAACAGTTTGCAAAAGATGGAATAAAATCCTTAATGGCTCGCTATAATTCTGCAAGCATAATTCTTCAAACAAGATACCTTATTGTCCCTTCAAATTGTAACATTTAATAAGCCACTCAGCGGAGATGATCTTGAATCAATCGAAAACATTGCGGCAACCTCAACAACCTCGGAATTCGCTTTGATCATGAAAATACCATGATTCGCCTTCTATTGTAAACTATCAATGACACACCCAAGCCAGCGACCATCAAAAAGTTACGAAAATGTGGGAGAAGTGTCTGCCCTACAATTTCAAAACCATCGATGGCACAATAAATGATTTTTGATTCAAGTTTATCAAGGTTTTCCATCAGTCAAAGCAATATGGCCAGGTGTAACATTATACTGTTTTGATAGTCTTCTGCGGACGATTTGCCGTGGACTGATGGAGTTTACCCCATTAACATTATGAGCCTCATCAATGCTGTGATGAATGCAAATCACACAAAGCAACTGAACAAGAAACTTGCATTTGACCGGCTAGACTATGTTGAGGCAAGAACTAAATATAGTTTTAGTGGGTTAGCAAAATATATTTGATGACACTCCCACATATTATGTTATTCAGCCAATAATTCCCACTCTTAATGACTGTCTTTGATCTATTCATATGCATAATGTGGCAGATGGAGATATGGTGGAAGATACAGAAAAAATGTTCAAGAACATGGTTAATGTTCTGCTTTGCCGCCGACAAGAATTTGTCAGTATATTTTGGGAATGATTGAGCGAGTCCAACAATCGGGCCACTTTACATCAAAACCTGGTAATCAAGACTGTAGTTATCTGCCAACCTCAAAGTGCAGGTGGAAAATAAAAGAAACAGGACAGCATTGTGCTCAAAGCAGAAAGGATTGCACCAAACAATTTCTTTTTCAAGGTAATTACTATTATATATCAAGGGAAGTGAATATCAGTAATTTTGGGCTTCGTCATTTCAGATAAAGAATGATGATAATTTGTGCTGTGCATGAGCACTTGTTACCTCTAAGGCAAAGATCGATAATGACGCTCAATTTAAAACAATTATTCAAGTCCTAAAAATTACGACATCAACGTGGCTGGAGAATTATGGAAATGGCTGGTATCGGAAAACAAGATCGGACCAATTAAGCCTCTGATGACCTTGACATGCTACAAACAGTGTTATCACTTATAATGAAATTAAAGTCAGGGGTGGAATCTCGAGGGCTGTGTATGGAGATGATCCTTTGTTGCAAAGGATGTAACAAACGATATGCCTGCCAATGGTGAAGACCAGAAGAGTGAATGGGGTGAATGATGGCTCTCTGGTATGTACTGCAAATGGCCAATATGTACATTGCAACGATTCTAATCATAATTTCACAGACCAGCTGTGCTTGGACATGGTCAATCATTTCGCAATGAGAATGGACAACAAGCACTGTGAGTTCCACCAACCTCTCGCCTACAGTCCTGTGCAATCCGTATGCGATATCAAACGATGCAAGCCTTGCAACATCTTGTCGTATGCCCAAATCGACATGACCGGCGCATCAGAAAAATAACGCTCAGTGAGGGGCTCGAACCCTCGACCTTCTGCATACAAGGCAGACGTGCTATCCAATTGCGCTAACGGAGCCATGTGGAATGGTTCGGAAATTGTGGTTGTAGTAGTGGTGGTGAGTAATGGGCACGCCGCCTAATGAATAGACAGACGCACCACTAAAACACACCTTCCCCCTTCGAGGAGGAAGGGCCCCTGGTACGGTCACTCATGTCGTATGTCCAAATCCACATGGCCAGCGCGTCGGAAAAATAATGCTTGGATAGGAGCTCGAACCCTCGACCTTCTGCATACAAGGCAGACGTGCTATCCAACTGTGCCAACGGAGCCACGTGGAGGATGTCGAAAATTGTGGTGGTAGTGGTGGTGGTGAATGTGAGGCATGCCGCGTAATGAATAGCCAGACGCAGCACTACAACATGCATCGGCATAAACTTAGTGGGTCATTTTCAGATAATAGGGCCTCTAATATTTTGTTGTCATCATTTGTTGATATTTACGAAATATCTTGGTTCTACACCCATATCATTCACATTCACCCCCCTCAAATTTAGTTAAAGTATGAGAAAAATCATCCATTATCCTGAGCGTTATTTTTCTGACACACCAGCCATGTGGATTTGGGCATACGACAATCTTATTTAAGACTCGACATGAAAAATAGCATAGATGTGGTCATTTTGATTGTCTTATATTCAAACTGTACATCCCCCCGAGAATGACATAAATTCCGGCCGCCCAGTTATGAAAATGTGGAGAAGAAGCAAGGGAAACGCCAGCCCATAGTCATTCTTTTTCCATTTTATTTTTTCAAATTCAGGGCGTAGCAAGAGATAGACCTTAATGCATGGAGTTTCAAGCCAGGTCAGCCTCTTAAGTCAGAACGATCTACCACAGGTACCTAAATACTAAGGCTGAGCATGAAAGATTGAGATACATTGATTTGAGAAGTCAACCCAAATGGCCAAATCTTTGATTCCTCGATTTGAGTTGGCGCTCAATATAATATTCAGAAGCCTTCAGCGACGTTTTAACACATTTATCAAACAAAATTTCACTAAAGCTTTCTTGTCAACAAGTCGATGATGAAAATAAGAAAAGAAGTGGGCAGCAACGTTACTATACGTCGTTTATTCGAAAATGATCGAATTCAATACAGAAAAAAACTAGTAAACTTATTACTGTAATCAATGAGCCAATATATTTATTAGTGAGTAGAAAACAGAACAACCTGGAAAATTTCCATCAATAATTTAGACAAGTTGTCGAAATTCATCGAATAGGACTCAGTTATTGATGCAGTTCTGTCCAAATCGAAAGTGGTTGAGCATGATGTTTCATCTCCCCATTCTCATGAAGAAATTTAACGTTTTTCAGCAGAATAAAGTTTTCCCACCGAGTGAAAGCTGTGTATCAAATTGAATTTAATTTTATGGTTTTCGCTGCAGCGATTTAAAATGTGATACACACCCATCCTGGAACGACCATCTTAAACGGTGAATAGCCAAATTCCCAGATCAGCTGTGAACCGTTCTGCTATTTCTTGCAAGCCAAAAGACCCTCTTTATAATCAATCAGTCCATTTCTAGCGATACAGCATGACATAGAAAACTACCCAGCTGTGAATGAAATTTATCAGAGCCTGTAACCAAGAATATCACCACTTATTTATTTGGTGTCATTTGATTTATTTTTTTATAAATTGCAACGACAAAATGATTTTTTGTTTCGCCAAAATTGAAGAAAAACAGACAAAATTTTTTTCCGACGTTTCTGATACAAAAAACATTTCTTATCTCTAGAAAAATTGACCATTTTTATCAAAATGACTTATCAGAAAACGAAAAGCACTCGTTATAGTATACCAGTGTGTTCAACGCGTAAGTAAACATTTCTCATTATATTTTAGTAGTTATTAAAAATGGTACCCTGGTGAACTTCATTCTTTTTTTTTGAATTTGAAATGCAACCCAATTTCTTTTTTTTGAAAATCAAGACGCATTTGATTTCCCTTCTTTTGAAATCAGAGTGTACTTCATCACAATATAGTTGCAACTGGATTTCATGTGTGCTAAATCAGAAAATGTTGTGTACATTTTTAATTTAATTTTTTTGAGTACTCTGCGTTGATACCCACTGCT
>CAWUHX010000019.1:973967-1047806 GCA_963922205.1 Romanomermis culicivorax
CCAAAAATTGTTGCATCGACAACGACGAAGGATGAAATTGCGAATAAAAATCCAACTTGTCGCGAATTTTCGGCCCGAAAGGCCTTCTCAAGACGGCCAGGAGCCTCATAACTTCCGGTAAAAAAATTAACTAAATATTCAGTCGGCTAATTCTAAAATCGTTAAATTCCACAATATCTTTAGTATTCCGCATAGATTCTGTACGCGTTTAAAAAGGCCTAAGAAAAACAAGTTCGAAGTACACATTTATAAGGTATTATAGTTTTGAAAGATGCGCGTGACATGAAATCACAAAAAACGCAGATGATGAAAGACAAAACAAAAGCACGTGGTTGTGTCGACAGAACTGCTGATTTATGGCAGGAATTATGTTTCACAAATAAAAACGACAAAAATTTTCACAATTAGGAGATAATGCCCTAATTCGCGTTATTTACAGAGTAAACAAATGAAGTAAATCTAGTTACCTGATTCGGGAAGAAAAACAAATCTCTAAACATTCTAGATAACTCATACCAATCATATCAATGGAAATAATGAATTACCAATAACAATTGCATGGACACCGTGTAATGTCTATTACATAATATCCTAGAATAGCATACTTTATTATCCGTATCGAGTAATGTAAAATTAGCCCAGGTTCGATCATCACTGTAGCAGCAGCAAATCTTACTTGTTCGGCCAAAAGCCTACATTTAATAATGAGCATTCGAAACTTGCTTCAAAAGTTAATATTAAGAAAAATTTACAATTTTTACACAAAACGTTGCAATTAGTTTTTTATTGCGATTTATACCAAAAAACTGACAATTAATCAATTTGGGTCATTTGCGTAGGTCTAAAATGATAGCCTTTGATTAAGGCAGGGCTCGCATACTCTAAAGAAGCAAGCTTTCGCCACAGGCAAGTCGGTAAATCCTAGAAACTTGACTTACTGCTGTATGGTTGATCAACTTTAAAATGAGAAGAAAGTTCAAATGAACAAATCGACTTACAGACTAACACTAGAGCGTGAAAAAACTAGTTATTTTGTCAAACAAAAGAGCTGGAAAAAGTCAATTCTTATCGAACAACATCGAAGGCGGCCCTATACATCAGTACATCAGCAACAAAAAATCTGAAGTCAGCCAAATTTTAATAAACATTAACTCAAATGGAAAACAAAGATACATGATTACAAATGTTTTTAGGCAGTTCTCAAAGAGATCATATATGTAACTGCGGGTTTGAATTACTATGAGAACTCCAACCCCGGTTAAGGGTCATCAAATGATAACAATAATAGCGACGCAAATCTAAGAAGAATGACGGTTTTTTGGTTAAAAATTTCACTTGAAGCAAGCTCTTGCTTCAAGTGAAATTGGTTGATTTTGGTGTTCCGGGCCATAAAAATAGTTATATTGGTATTGGGGGACTAAAACAATAAAAATATTTCTGCGACTCTATAACCAAATTTTGAGGATAAAATTACTTTCTTTTTTACTTTCTATGACCACCAGCTGACATCAAAGAACCTTTGGTTATGCTAGCATCAGGTAACTGTTAGACATACGTATAAACGAAATGTATCAAATTATGTACAATTTGGGACGTTTAGAACAAAAAATTCGTACACGCGTCTCGCATGGAAAAGTTGAACAGTTCTCTAGGGAGAGGGCAAACCCCTTACAGGTATGGTCTAATCCTCCACATTTGCGAGCCGATGTACGAGCTCTTCTATAAAGTGTTTAACAAAAATTTGTTTGCACCCTCCGTCATACATGAACGTCACAATTAATAGAGAATCTATAGCGCTTTCAATGGCTGGGAAATCATACTTTTTACAATGAAACATATAATCGTGATCCAGAGTTGGCACAGCGAACTCATTAGGCTGTCGTCAAGTCTTCACCGCATAATTTTATGCGTCCGAGTTCAGCAAAGAAAAGACAAAAGAAACATTAAATCGCACGGCACTGCCACGTGAAGTACAAATGCGGCTTTATGGTCACGTGAAAATTCGCCTTTACAATTCGTTGATAGAATTAAACAGGCGATTCACAATGGTATTACTTTTTAATATTTTTTGTTTCTTATGTAGGTAGTATTTCCTTTTGACACGCCGTTTATTGTTTTATTTTTTTCACATTTGCATCGCACCGTTGCGAAAAACAAATTCGAAATGTGGAAAAGTCTCAGCCTTATTTCCAAAAATGTGGAGAAAGTGGAGCATATTAAAGTATAGAAGACTGATCAGCGTTTTTTGTACCGGAAAGGTGTGGTGCGTTTTAAGTTAAAGTTTCAAAATTTTCAAGCGCTCCACGCCGGCTATGCTTACGCTCAAGCGCAGCAGCCAGCATGTGTGCTTTTACATATCAGTTAATAATTTCATTTTTATTGATTTCAGTATTTCTCTAGCTTGAAGTTTTGCAAACGTTGTGAACGTGAATTTTTGCATTCAAAGACAATGGAAACGACCTTCTGAACTGGAAATTCATAGCCACCATTTAGGAGTAATTCTTAAGATTCATTTTCCGAGGTCTAGTCGAGTGTAGTTTCTGGGTTTTTGATGGGGTGTATAATTTTTTGAGTTTCAGTTATTCGGGTTCTCATTATATTAATAATATGCTCTTTTAACATAAATCTCTGAATTATTGAGTTTATTTTTTTGTTAGAGATATATTAACGTAAGTTTCATTGAGTACTACGGTCATCTTGACTAGACTTGGCCAATGTGCCGATTAATTTGCAAGCAGGGTTTTTTCTGCACCCCTCCATATGCACCATGTGGAAATGACCCAAAATGTTCTCCGCACTCGGAAATTTTCTCCGCACTCGGAGATTTTTTCCGTTTAGAGTTGAAATCATTTTTAAAATATGTAAAAAAATGTAAGTTGCCAGGAAAAGCTTGAAAATTATTTGGTTTTCTAGCATCAAAGACATTATTTTAGACTGGTAGGGCAAAATTAATAGTTGCTGCTGTCATTTCTGTGATTATAGCTGAAGATTTATGGACTCCAATTGATTTTTCAATTGACTCAATTTCTAGATTTTGATATTCTAAAATGTTAGAAAATGAGCCTTTCCAACCATTATACCTAAAGTTGGAAGTTAACATTTTCAGTCCAAAATCGCGTATTCATCGTTTTCCAAAGACAAAATTTATGTTCACAATATTGAGAAAACTTCAAGCGAGAAAAACAATTCACGAAGATCAATAATAAATCTCAATTTCCACAAAATCCAAACCTAATACTGAATATTACCGATTGATAATCGAGACGCAGACGAGTAGCACGGGACAATTTTTGAACACAGGAGCTACTGAACTGTTGGAAAACGTATGCTAAATATAATTTGTTATACCCTCAGTCAGGGTTTTTTTTATTAGCACGGCCGCTAACTTTCCTTAATTTGTATTACTTTTTCATAATACGAATAAAATTTTTATCACACAGGCCCAACTTCATTAGCACTGTGCTAAAAAAAGAACCATGCCCTCAGTCAGGCCTGTAGCCGTGGATTTTTTGGGCGGCGGTACACATTTTTTCACTTAATTTACTATAGCATTGGCATTTCTAACTTGACCTTTTCTTAGAGAAAAAAACCAAAAGTTCTTTGCCTTTTTTAACACTTGAAACATTTCGGAGGGCATAGCCCCCTAACCTCCCTGCCTACAGGCTTGCCCTTTGATTTTCCTAGAAAAATGATAGTATCAAATAAATGTATGGAGAAGTGTGAGGAAAATCGACTAATTCATATCCATCGTGAAAATTTCAATGCTCACTATAAAGTGACGAGTTTTACTTTTTCTTGCAGAGAGATGGCAGATTCATGGAAATAATCAAGGATAACTGACAGTGTTTTTTTCTGCACAGTGCAGAATTTTTAGGCTTCATGCAGATTTTTTTTGTGATTTCTGCACTGGTGCAGAATCTTTTGAGTCATGTGTTTGATTACATATATTCTTCTATGATATGTCAGTCATTGATTCAAGACTTTGAAATGTTGAGTCAAAAGACTATAAATTCGTTGAAATTTAACAGTGAATTACACACTTAATTTACTTTTTTCCTATATTCAATTGTTGTAACAGACACTGTTTTTTCAATAATCGTGATTTTGGGGGAAAAAATTCGGAAAAGGGGAAAAAATTTTGGGCCCTTTCCTAAATTCGGGGCGAAAATTTTGGGGATCGGATGCAGAAAACATGCATTTGAGTGCATTTTAGAAGTTCATAATCTCGAAATTTTCCCGCGCCGGTTTTAACTCTAATAATCGTTATCATGTATTACCTAGCTCAGGCGCGGCTTTTAGCATGTCTATCTTCACTTATCACTTAGTAGTCTATAATAGTTTTCATCATCTTAAACATTACTATCTCATGTTTTAATTGGTAATCTTCAATATTTCATCTTGATATTTAATGAAGATTCACATTTTATCCTTGACACATTTTTTGAGAAAGATTATGTCAAGTCTCTAAACTTTTTGAAGCGATTATTCTTTTCTTAACGTAAAATCAATTCAAAGGCTTCATGGAAGTAGTTTTCGGAAATTTCTACTCTTCTTAATCATATCTTTTCGGCCAAGTTCATGAGAGTTTACGAACAAATTACTGGTTTTAAAATATTTCAGATAATAAAATTCTAGAAATTACGACTTTTGAAGGCAAAATTCGAATCTAATTCTTGAAATAATTGTTTGGGAAATTTGTTTTCGTGTCGCAGAATGTCAATACCCAAAAATTTTTTCCGGTGCCAAGCACCAGAAAAATTAACATCTTTTTTGGGTTCTCACTTCTTATCATGGAGGAATTAACCGTCGATTTCTCATGTAATTCAAAATCATTATGCTCTTGAATAGTTTGCTACAAAATTTGTTCCACAATGCTTGTAGATTAGACATCGATCAAACGCGAAAATTTCAATTTTTTCCTCAATTTTATTAATTAATGGCTCTCAAAACACTAGAAGGCTTGAAAAAGCTTAAAAACACATGAAATAAGGGTCTTTGAAGTTTGAGCATTTTTACGCAAAAAAACGACTTCGGGAAAATAGGGGAAAAAATTTTGACCCCCTCCCCCATTTGGGGAAAAGGCCCGGGGGAAAAACAGTGGTAACAGGAGAAAACCGCAGTGCAGAAACTTTTTTTGAATTTTCTGCACTGTGCAGAAAACCGGGTGCAGAAAAAGCACTGATAACTGAGAAATAATACTACTTAGCTTCTTTTTGGCTATGCTTCAGCTCAGTTGTAGTGAATATTATGAATTATTGTCATTGCCAGCGCAGAGCGCCGGAAAGATTTGAGATTTTGAACTTTTAAATTCTACAGAAAAGCACCTTTTCATCAATGTCAGCAGTAGAAATGCGCAAAAAAATTTCCGTTCTGTGCGGAAAAAATAGGCCATATTCAGGGCCGTGCGCAGGATTTTTTCATGGGGGGGGCGGACTAGATTTTTTCACTGAATAGCCCCAGAAAATGTTGATCTTACGCGGATATACTGTGTGCATCACCGTTTTTTTTCCTCTAAGATTTTTTCCACATGAGAACCGGGCCCAAAATTTTTTTCTCCATTCTCCAAAAATTTTCCACATTTTTAAAAACGCTTATAATGTGGCTACGGATCCTTTTTTATGCATTTTAGGAGCATACCCAAGCATTTTGTTGTATTTGTAGTCAGAAACCTGCAAAAATGAGGAAAAAAATTGAGAAAATTCTGGTTATGTTAGTCAAAATGAGCTCATGAAGAATATATTGGTGTTCTATAGAATGGTCCGGCGCCGAGCACCGGAAAAATTTTTTGATTTTCACTTTCTAAAACGCTGGAAAATGAACTTTCATAACGTTGAGAAATAAATTATAATCAGACTGATGAAGCGTAATATGCCTCCCATTCCGGCGCGTAGCGCCGGAAAAATTTTCGGGTTTTTGTATTCTAAAACGCTGAAAAATAAATCTCTCCATCGATGATTCGTGAACAAATGTTTTGAAATCGCGTTCTAGAGTAATGTCTTCAATTTCCACCTTCAATAAACGCAAAAGTTCGGATTGCAAACGTTTAAAAAAGTCCAATCATCGAGAGAAAAAATTGAGAGACTTGATGAAAAATCTCTATTTTCGGCGACATAATTGACTGTAAACGATTAGAAAATGAAACGAGCTAACTTGATTGATAGAAACTGTTGATCATTAATTACTAAGTCGAAGTAGATATGCTAACGGCCGCGCCCGGTAGAATATAGTTATAATTATACCCATGACCGGCGCGAAGCACCGGAAAATTTTGAGATTTTGACCTTTTAAAGTCCACCAAAACGCATGTTTTCGGTTTAGAGTTACTGCCTCAATGGGGGGGGGGGGGGGGCGCGGCCGCCCCCCCTTGCGCACGGCCATGGCCATATTATAAAGAATGCTTACAACAGATTATATCTTATGTTTCGTCGACTTGTAAGCAAGGATAAATTCTTACTAACTAATACATACAAAACGTACGTCAGACCTAGTCTGGAATATGCAGCTACCATCTGGTCACCCCACTCAACTAAGAACATCAGAGCCATTGAAAAAGTACAGAAATACTTTGAAAGAAAGAAAGAAAGAAATTTATTAAATGCGAATAAGTATATACAAGTGTAAATACGAATAATACAGAAAAGCTCATGGACGTGACAAAAGCACGTGCGAATTGAGCTTTAAAAAATGACTTAATTTAGACCGAAAACAGGGCATATTTTTCGAACAAATGATATCAGTACAGAAATACTTCACAAAAAGGGTTCTCAACTATCCTGAGGTTTCTTATAATGATCGTTCGACTATATTAAAGTTAGAGACACTTGGAAGTAGAAGACGATTGAATGATTTGGTAAATGCAGTGGCCAGATGGACTCGAGTCCATTTAGCCAAAACCCGCAAAATGGCTAAATGGACTCGAGTCCATTTAGCCAAAACCCACAAAATGGCTAAACGGACTCGAGTCGATCTAGTGAAAACCCACACAGTGGTTAAATGAACTCGAGTTCTGGGGATACAGTAATCAGATCAATTGACTGAAGTTTTGAGTAAAGTGATAAGCTTGACGATAAACAGTAAAGTTAACGATAAACTATGAATTGAATGGGACTCCAGTCAGACCATGCAGTTTGATGTATTTCTGATACGTTTTGCAATATATTATATTATGTTTTTTTCCAGCGCCGCTTATACTCGTTTACACTGGATGTTCATGCCTATAGTAGATCGATCAATCTGGATTGGAAGATGATGATATTATTTCATTTTTAAATATTGTGATACATATCGACAGCATTACAAAGGTATGTATTAATCAATACGATGAAAACAATAATGATTTATACAATGTGTAATATACAGGGAAGGTTTACACTGCTGAGATTTCCACTGATGTAGGGGCGTGTAAAGATAGTCATTGTACTAGAACCATGTGAAGGCCGATGTATAGTAATCAGCAATCCTGATCCTTAATCCTGAGTTCCTGACCCAATAAGGATCAGGAAAAGAAAGGACCAGGTAAAGTTGTCCTTAACGTCCCTAAATTTGAGGATTGTGAAGACTACATGACAAATATTTTACAGTAAGATTAGATATTGAGATAAGTAAGTTGTATTATAAAGACGACCAAACAGTAAATTTTATACATTTCATTGATCTTGTACATTATATTGATTATTTTCTTGTTTGCGTTTACGTTACACATGTTTACATACATGCGTTTACATCATTTTATTGTCGTTTTTGTTTATTTGTCATATTTCAATTACCCCTTAATTAATTTTTTTAATTTTAAATTTCAAAATTTCTTAATTTTAAATTTTAAAATTTCTTAATTTTAAATTTTAAAATTTCTTAATTTTAAATTTTAAAATTTCTTAATTTTAAATTTTAAAATTTCTTAATTTTAAATTTTAAAATTTCTTAACTTTAAATTTTAATTTTTTAACTTTGTTTATTTGAAATCTTAAAATGTTTCAACCATAAGTTTTAAAATTTTTTAATTATGAATTTTAAATTATAAATTTTGAAATTTTTTATTCATAAATTTTAAAATTTTGTAATTATAAATTTTAAAATTTTTTGAGTTTAAATTTTAAAATTTTAATTTTTTTAAAGCTTTTATTTTAAATTTTTTTATTTCAAATTTTTAATTTTAAAATTTTTAATTTAAAATTTCAAACTTTTCTAATTTAAAATTTTAATTTTTTTTCGATTATTAGTCTCAAAATTTTTCAACTCATAATTTTAAAATTTTTCAATTTTCAATCTTAAACTTTAAATTTTTTAAATAAATTTTAAAATCTTCAACTTTGAAATTTTTCAAATTTCGATATTTTTTAAGATTAAATTCTATAATTTTAAATTATGATTTTAGAATTTTTTGTATTTTGAAATTTTTTAAATTCGTTCATTTTAAGTTTTGAATTTGTTCATTTTAAATTTTAAATTTTGAAATTTCTCAATTATAAATTGTAGAATTTTTTGATTATAAATTTTAAATTTAAAATTTTTCAAATTTGTTCATTCTAAATTTTGAAAATTTTCAATTGTAGATTCTAAAATTTTAAAAAATTTTTAATTTCATAATTTTCTCATTCTAAATTAAAAATTTTTTTTAATTAATGAACAAATTACATCCATGCAACGTTTGCATCATTGTGTAGCATACCTGTAAGACATCCGACCAGTTGGGGGGGGGGGGTAAATCCGAAATTTGGGGGGGGGGTAGAAAAAGTAGAAATTTTTCCCAAAAAGGCCAAAAAAACAAACATTTTTGCAAATTTTTTTAATTTTTTCCAAACTGGGGGGAGGGGGGTTGGGTGATGTTGGGTACATAGTTGGCCAAGTTGGGGGGGCCCCAAGTACAGGTATGTTGTGTAGACACTCGCGAACGTTATGAAAATTTACCCAAATGTTTGATTTGTAACTTAAACCTTCAGATCTGCCTGCACGTTTTAAAATTTATCTCACAGCTTTCAATATTCACACATTTACTGTAACTACGGAAAAACTCGAGTCCATTTAGCCGTTTTGCGTGTTTTTGACTAGGTGGACTCGAGTCCATCTAGCCATTATATTATACCTGTAAGACCTCCGACCAGTTGGGGGGGGGGGGTAAATCCGAAATTTGGGGGGGGGGGTAGAAAAAAGTCGAAATTTTTCCCAAAAAAGGTCAAAACACACACTTTTTTGCAAATTTTTTAAATTTTTTCCAAACTGGGGGGGGGGGGGTTGGGGGGTAAATGATTTTGGGTACAGGGTTGGCCAAGTTGGGGGTCCCCCCCAAGTACAGGTATGCATTATATGGGTTAGGGTTCTGACTAGATGGATTCGGGTCTACCTAGCCATTTTGAGGGTTTTGGCTAGATGGACTCAAGTCCATTCAGCCATTTTGTGGGTTTTGGCTAGATGGACTCAAGTCTATCTAGCCACTGCCGTTATGTTATGTGAGATAATAAACCATGATGTAGACAAAAAATTGAATGATTACCGCACTATTACACATTCTCAGACCCGGTCCAGCCACAATTGGAAGTTAAAAACAGGTATCCCAACAACTGATATTAAGAAATACTTCTTTACGGATAGAGTTATTCCTATCTGGAATACACTTCCTGAATCGATAATAACATCTAGAAATAGTAAAATTTTATCTATCGTTTATACCATAAATAAATATTTTTTAATTATTACATATAAAATGGTAGCGCGGACAGAGAAAATGACAAAATTTGAACGACCGGTTCAAATTCTACCTGCAGGGTCACAACAGGGCGAGCATGGTCGAAGCTTTGAAGATGGAGACGCAGTGTTACCAACTTCTGCCCTCAAAATCCCCCAAAAAAACCCAATTTTGGGAAAAAACCCCAAAATTTTCAAAACGTATATGTATGGACCCCAAAATTTTCAAAACGTATATATATATATATGTTTCTTGCAGAATTGTATATCTGGATTCCAGATATACAATTCTGCAAGAATTGAATTTTGGGTCGCTTCTGTTTCGGAAAATCATCTGACTCAGATTGGTTGCTGCTGTCGTCAATATGAATAGGACTATGAGCACTATCTTCGTCCGACATTATGTTATTATTAATCTTAAAACAAAAAGCATAATATTATCAATTATACTCTTTTTCTGCGATGCGACATCATTTTCTTAATAGACATAATGTATGAGCCTAAAATGTTTTTCCTAATTTTCAAATAATTCTTAATTCCCTGAAAAACGTCGGAATACTCGATAAACTCTCGATAATTAGGCAGGGTTGGCATGGCTTTGGTTTTTGGTTTTTTAAAAAACCCAAAAAATTGGAAAATCTCTGGTTTTTTGGTTTTTTTTTGGTTTTTTTCCAAAATCATTGGGAAAGTGTTTTTTCACATTAGTCGATCTTCTAGGCATGTATTGATGTCTATCTAAATCAACAAAACAATTAATTGAGTTGAATTGACTTCACTACAAAGTAGAAGAAAGTCGTATTTTTATGATACATTTCGTACTCAAAAGATGTAATATAAATCAATCGATATCCTTTGTATCCATCTTGCAACCACACATTTAGTACATGAGTCAACTTTGCTATAATTTGCTCACAAAAAAGTAGACACTAAATCTTTTGTGGAGTGTACTCCGACCATACGGGGTGACATCCATTGATCCATATCATCATCAAAATGTTATAAAACATGATTGAGTTTAATAACTGATTTTATTGTTACGGTAAGCTTTTTAATTTTCTTAGCTCGAAATTTAAAAATATAAATGAGACAACAATAATGAAATTTTATACAGATCAGTTAAGCATACTGTAGGTTAGCAAAGAGAAGAGCTTTTGAGTGGCTCATTTTTATGTGACTTGATGTCGCTACTAAGTAGAAAAAATCGTGCAAAAATATGTATATCTATCATGCAAGCGAGAATAGCATATATAATAAGACCATTTGCTGTAGTTATAGCTCGCAGACAGGTTTGAAAAGAAAAAAATTTAGAAACATCTGAAATGTCTATGTGTGACCTTCAACTGCAGTTTGTAATATTAATAACATATGTAATAATCTATCGATTTAAAACCCTCTTATCGAAAACGGTATAGTGTCATTTCAACTTTTCTGTGCATATGTATATATGTGATGCATTGATACAATTCTGTAGTTGATCTCTTTCGATTTTTGATTACTTACATTGTGTATTGTATATTTCTCTTTATTTGTAATTTTTCTTCTTTTCCTTTGAATTTGCCCTTTACATATCGCATGCTCTGTTCCATTTTTACTTTTCTTGTGTTCTTCACTAATGGTTCCTTTCTTATGTGCCCACTATTACTGTATTTCTATTGCTAAATAGGGATTTCTTATAAGCATAAAATAATGACACTTCTGATAAGATTAATACTTCTAGCTGCCATTTTACGGCTCCCCAACTAGTCTTAGATGATACAGGGAGCTTCCAGCAGTTTTTTACATAGTTATTTTGATGTACCAAACATTCTAGAGAATTAAACCAGAAAAAAACTATTAAAAAACCATAGAAAAACCAAAAAAACCATTAAAAAACCATTAAAAAACCACTAAAAACCAAAAAACCAAAAAGTCGAAATTTCAAAAGTTTGGTTTTTGCCAACCCTGTAATTAGGAAAGAGCATACCTGTACTTGGGGGGGGGGGTTGGGGGGACCCCCCCCCCCAACTTGGCCAACCCTGTACCCAAAATCATTCCCCCCCCCCCAGTTTGGAAAAAATTAAAAAAATTTTCAAGAAAGTGTATCTTTTTCGGCCTTTTTTGGGAAAAATTTCGACTTTTTCCTACCCCCCCCCCCCCCCCAACTGGTCGGAGGTCTTACAGGTATGTGAAAGAGTCCGAAAAATCTTCATAGTTGCAAAAAAATATTAGACTAAAAAAGGAGAAAAAGCACTAAAGAAAAACGGTGATGATGAATGAATAATGATACTTTGTAAAAAATACAGTATTCTACTTTAAAAAGTAATTACTACTTGCTGAACAGAATCCCAAAAAAAACCCCGAATTTAAAAAAAACCCGAAGAAAACCCCACACTATGTAAAACCCCAAAAAAACCTCAAATTGAAAAGAAAACCCTAAATTTTGGGGAAAAACCCCGCAGTTGGCAACACTGTGGAGACGGCGGCGAGAGAAATCGAATTTTTTGAAAACAGTAATCAGATTTTCCGTTAGTAGATTTTATATACATGCGCGTACCTGTCGCTTACTTTCCGATGGCCGACACAACGAAAACCTGAAAATTTGCATGACAGATGCCAATTGGGCAGAAGCGACCAAAAGTGACTTTTTTACACCTTTTCAAGTTTTATTTTCTTCCGGGCAGTCATTTCCTGTTATTTTTAATAGTAAAATATTTTTGTGTGGGCGATGGGCAATAATATGACTGAACTTCATGTCTAATGTGTTGTTTGACCTGTAAGCTCATTATCATATCGTGTTTTTGTTAGCACTGCTTATTTGTGAAATTTGCATGCTTGTTCTGCTTCGTTTGGCTTGCTAACTAATTAGCACTGCTTATTTTGTCATCAGATTCGCATATAACTATTTTCAGACTTTTGTGTATATTATGCAAATTTTCAGACCGTGTTGGAAATATTACCCTTTAATGTCCATATTTATTTATTTATTGCGATTTATTGTCGATATTTTTTATTTTTTGTATTCGTTTTTATTTTAATGATTATTTTGCAGTGATGGCGAGGAAGGAAACCCCGAAAATGCAGGTATTTTTTAGCATTTATGTGCAAATTTGACCCTTGTTGTTGAAAAACAGGTCATAGCAGCGTGTCTAATCCTACTGCGTCACTCAAGTCACATTAGGTGGTTGAGGAATTTCATACATGTAGCCAGGATGAGATCACACTATCACAGTAGTCAATTAGGGCTGTGTGCCTTCATAAAAGATGCAGCCGGGTAGAATTTTGAAAATGAAAGGACGAATATACAACCATTGAAACATTTTTTGCCTTTTTGACCAAAAAGTGTCACTTTTTCCCAAAAAACCGTGTTTTGTCTTCAAACAAGTCCAGGAGTGGGTAAGTGCAGAGGACATGTAGAGTCTGTGCGTGTTTAGGGTAATGTAAGGGTCAAGTGTTGTTGGGGTCAAATGGGATTTGGGGTATCCTGTCCATGTTGCTGAGGTCATGTAAGGGTCAAATTGGATTGGGATACACTGTCCATTTTGGTGAGGTTACGTAAGGGTCGAACGGGATTGGGGTACCCTGTCCATTATGTTGAGATCATGTATGGGTGAAATGGGATTGGGGTACACTGTCCAGGTTGGTGAGGTCACATATGGGTTAAATGGGATTGGGATACCCTGCCTATTATGTTGAGGTCAGGTATGGGTCAAATGGGATTGGGATACACTGTCCAGGTTGGTAAGTTCACATATGGGTCAAATGGGTCTGGGATACATGGAAGGGTTAAATGAGGTTTGGGTACTCTGCCCATGTTGGTGAGGTCGCGTGAGGGTCAAATGGGATTGGGATACATAATAATTCATATGTTTGGTGTCACGTAAGGGTCAAATGGGATTGGGATACATGGTCCACATGTTTGGTGTTACATAAGGGTCAAATGAGGTTTGGGTACCCTATCCATCTTGGTGAGGTCACATAAGGGTCAAATGGGATTGAGATACATGGTTCACATGTGTGGTGTCATGTAAGGGTCCAATGGGGTTTGGGTACCTTGTCCATGTTGGTGAGGTCATGTAAGGGTCAAATGGGATTGGAGTACCTTATCCATGGTGTTGAAGTCACATAAGGGTCAAATGGGATTGGTGTACCCTGCCCATTATGTTGAGGTCACGTAAGGGTCAAATGAGGTTGCAACCTGCTGTGGTCACATGATGAGGCCAGATAGGCCATTGTCTTTATATTACACTTAGACTGAGGCATGTGGCTTTGTAAGCGGCCTGTCAGTGGTGTTGCATGTCACTTTGACATATGCCTGTTGCTACATGTCACTATTGGTGGCTGAAGGCCGCCAGATAGTAATCTTCTGATTTTCATTGTGTTCTAGACAACTACACTGCTTACACTGTTCGATATTTGTGATATTTCAGCAGAAAAGACGAAGTTGGTCAAATGAAATCTTATTCAAGGTGAAATGGAGTGGGTTGATATGTGCAAAGTTGTTTATTTTATTTATTCTGTGACCTTGTGCATTGTGTTTTACTTTTTGGCTTGTTTACTGTAGATGTGATACTTTTTTGATTAGCCTTTTTTGAAGATGGCTTATTGTCGCGGCATTATGGAATTGGGCAATGATCCTAGTGCTGCAGATGGCTACATTTGGTGCTGCCAAAATTACATCAGTGTGCGTAAACAAAAATGTAAAAGATGTGGCAAACTGTTGAGCTACCGTTATAAGAGCTTTTTTGCATGAAGCCTCCTATCCATTAGACAAGTATGTACTGTAGCTATCTGTCAATGAAGCTATACCTGGACGTGTGTATTTTTATTGATTCTTGGCTTGGCCCATTTGTATGTCCACAATAGCCTGTTGTTGAACATCAAATGGAAATTGAGGATAGAGACCAACAAAACGGTTGTTGATTGGGCAAGCTTCTGTCAGAAAGTTTTCCTCAACACCATGATTGATAATACTGAACAAGTGGGTGGCCACGGTGTCACAGTTGAAGATGAAGAGAGCAAGTTTGGAAGCCGAAAACATCATCATGGCTGTCATGTTGAAGGCCAATGGGTATTTGGCGATTATGAAAGAGGTACTGCCAGTGTTTTTATGGTCGTCTTCAAAGACCCAACAGCTGAAACATTAATACCGATCATCAAGACATAGATAAAGAAGGGCACCACGATTTTGAGTGATTGCTGGAAAGCCTATGATTGTTTACCAGCGCATGGCTACAAGCATGCCAATGTTTATCACTCCCACATTTTCAAAGATCCAGTGACATTGGTGCATACTAACTCGATAGAAAGCTGTTGGCGAGCTGCCAAAGCTGTATTCACAAACGACAGCTGAAGACATGCGCACATACCTGGAAATTTGGTGAAGTGAGATATGCCTCAGTCATTTTGAGAAACAATGTGTTCATTTTTTCTTATTTTTCAGATACATGTTCCAGAAACATTGTAGGTGGCATAAGTTGGACCCTATGATCGAATTTTACCATTGGTGGGAAATTGGTATAATCCAATGCAGCTGGACCACAATGATGATGAAATTGATGAAAAAGGGCTTGTTGTCGAAGAAGAGGATGATTTGTAGCGTGAGATGTGAGTTTTGTCGCTTTTTGAACATATTACAATAGGATTGTGCATTTTTGTGGGATATGTAGTCTACTGTATGCAGCTGTGCTGCACGTATACCTACTCCCTTTGTGCACATCTCAGGCTACTTCGACCAATATTTTTGGAACACTTTTAAACAAATATGTAAATTTTTACATTTTCCTAAATATGTGAATTTTTCGGCCTATGCTGTCTTTCCATTCTTTGAAAACACTCCTATTCAACTATGTTGCAAAGTGTTTAACATTTTAAAAAAATATGTAAATTTCTGACTTTGCCTAAAAATGCCATTTTTTAAACTCAAAATCTTTTCCGAACTTTGAAAATGTGCTGGTTGGCTTTCTCAATTGTCAAACCACTTGAAAAAGCCTAATTTGAGCAGATTTGAGAGTTTCAGCTAAAATATACTCATTCCAAATTTTTTGCTTTAAATTGGATAAGTTCCATTCCGGTCAACTGGAAGATCTATATGCCTTTTTGACCATGCACAGCATATTTGTCGTACAGCATATTTATTCCATATTTAATTAACTTATTTGTTCATTTTTATTGTATTCTCCTAATATTGCTTAGTGCCATTGCGAATAAAATCATCATCATCCACCCTGTTTGCAAGACCAGAAAATCAGATAGAAATCAAAGATTTAGAATAAATTCGAGTGAAGCAGCAAAAAATCATTTCAATTTTGAGCTAAAAAACAGCAGCCCAAATTAATAAATTGGACAATCAACCAAAAATGTGGATTTTAGCCATAAAGACCTTCGGATATTGCCCAGCACTAACTAATCATGGCCAGAATTAAACCTGCTGATTGGTATCATGTTTGTACATTTTACATGACACCCTCCAATTTTCAGAGCACAATACAAACTTCGAATAGTACACGAAGTATGGACATGTCGATTAGAATCAGTCAAAAAGCACCGGAGTAAATTGATTGTTTTCCAGTTAGACTAGAGTTAGGCACTGCGCTGATTATAGCATGAAAGCCTGGTGACAACCATACATGCACAGCATAGAAATTCTGCTGGGGGCAGCCAGGACAGGGGGCGGAATACAAAATTTTTTTTTGTTCTTGATAATGAAAAGAAAAGCTCAGAAAGTCTGCCAACATCCAAGCAGTATATTATTCAACCTATATTAGCCAGATATGTGAAATTATTATAGATAGCACTTTTTAAAGTTTTCATGTTACTTCTTTGAAATCGAGTATGATTTGTTTAGAAAAATTGTTAAACGACAGCATCATTTCCATTTTTATGACGACTTTCTCTTCTCTCTTGCTCATTTTCCGTTGTCATCTTCTCAATCATTCCTGGCAAAAGTCAAATCTGCTGGGGGTCAAACCCCCCCCCCCCAAACCCCCTCCCTCACGTTCATGTATGGTGACGACATTTTGAGTAAAAAACGTGAAATTTTCGATACACGCTGTTAAAGTCATCAGTCGCCAAAAGTATCATTGTTTTACGTGAGGAAATTTTAGAAAGAAATGCGCTGTTTCTGAATTTCCCGGTAAAAGCTATAACTTTCTATTTGGAGCTATCTGTTCTGTTCGGGAATAATACGAACTATTCAACTATCACCTTGATCGACGTGAAAAACGAAAAAGTCTTAATTTTGACCAGTGGGATTTTGTCATTCCTGCATTTTCCACTGTTTCAGAATATTTATGAGCTTTTGTGAGGAAGACGACAGAATTTTTCTCGAGCCACATGTAGGATAAAAGAAAAGTTCGAAGATTTAAATTTGTTCGAAATAACAGCTAAAAACACAAAATCGAGGAATCGCGAGTCTGACGACACACCTTATGAAAAGTAAATTTTGAAGTGCACAAACACCCAAAGATGGAATATGTGAATCAGGGCCCACATTGTGAATGAAAACTTATTAAGCGCTAATATCCTATTCAGAAGTGAAAAATCCTAACATTTTTGTCGGCAACAGTCGACGACTGCACTTCAGAATTGGGCTTAACTATTGGTTACGGGAACAGGGAGATTAGTTTTTTTGTGGTGATCAGTATTTTGTATTTGTGTTGTCACATTCTTTTCACATAACATCATGGGATTCCATGTGATTAAAACTCAATCTCTACCATGTGAGCTTATTTTGCTCTCTCTGGCTGATGATGTGATGCGCATTCTCAAAAACAACTAAAAAATTACAGACGATATGCGACAACATCAGGCGACAATTTTTTTCTAATCCAGCATAAAATCGATAGGAAAATACAAAATCGCCAGTGTCAAGCTAGAACAATTTTCTATCATGACAATAATATGTTTATTGCATTTGTGCTTTATTGGTTCGCATTTTCACTTTATTTTTGGTTTGGACGTCGAAAACTTCCATGATATAATGAGTCACACGGGCGACAGCAGTGTCAATGTAACAGTGGAAAATAGTAAGAATATACCACCAGCCTTGTAAACATTAAACTGATATCCTGACAATTTTACATCCTGGTCCATTAAAACAGTTTTCCTGGCGAGGAACTTCTCGGGTGTAAATTTTAAATATTTACGCAATAACGTATTCGATAATCTGTACGCATGCACGTAATGCTACACTAATCATTTTTGTCCATAGGCCATATTTACACAAAGTTGCATGAATGTGATCATCTTCGGTAAGTCCGTCTATACTCAATCATCAGAGGAGAAACAGACGAATAAAACGTCATGTCCATTTGAAGCGTTTCATTTCTAATATCCCATTATAGTCTGTCTTTTTTTATAAAATGTTTCAAAATTTAAAAGAACTAGAATCAGTATATCATCAAAGTCATTCAGACAAGACTTTCACAGCAAAATTTTTCACGTAAAGAATAGCTGAAGATTAGTCGATTAGGCTCACAAATTTACAGTCCGTTGCGGCACATTGGGTTTATAAAAAAATCGTAATAATATGGAGCGCTTGCTTCCCATGAAAATCAGACCATAAATACACACTTCAGAACTTTGATTGACGTTCAAGAACTCACACTACAGATCGAAAATTCCGCGAGATCAGATTGTGTTCCTGTGGGAAGTTTTTCTAATGTCAACGAGCTTTATCGAATGTGATTTTCGAATTGTCCATAGTTGTTAGTTACAGGTTAACTTTCGATTGTTCAACGCATTTATACAAATTTCAGTATAAAAAGGTCCATGACCAAAAATGGGCGCAGTTAAATTACCCAGGTATCTGTGGGCCATCAAATGCACTAAAACACGCATGATTTTGGAATTTACACCTGGAGAACTT
The DNA here is from genome assembly GCA_963922205.1 of Romanomermis culicivorax. NCBI lineage: Eukaryota > Metazoa > Nematoda > Enoplea > Mermithida > Mermithidae > Romanomermis > Romanomermis culicivorax. Next base: position 992,494 of record CAWUHX010000019.1, read on the forward strand.
CCCCAGGGAATCTGTCTGTGAAAAAAGACGACATTTTTATGTTAATTTTTAATAATAAATAGTTTTTATTTGGAGTGGAACTTTGATTTACGTGCCATTTTCTCGCAGGAAGCCGAAGAAATTGGCTCTTCCGGGAAAGAGTTTCACAAGATGTCGAATGCCCGCATAGTCCGGGATACCCATTCCAGATGACTACAGGATATACCGGTTTGTTTCCTAACAACAGCTTTCATTTAAAAGTAACCCGGAAACAAGGTTATGTCTTGATCAACAAATATTACCCACCCAGAAAGTAAGTTCAAATCTCTTCATTTGTTGTGAGAATTTTGATCATGAAATCGACAATTTGCTGTTTACTTTCGTAGTGGATTAGACTGCGTAACTTTAATAACTCAATATTGAAAAGTGAAAAAATTTAGTAGACCATATTGCCTTTCGCGTCATTTATTAAAAAATTAGGTATCCAGTACTATCTGGTTTTAGCATGTATGTTTACCGCGTACAACGGAGAAAACTGAATCAACAGTGAATGTATTATTGTTTGTGATTAATTTACACGAATTTTTATAATCATGAACAAAAACACTTTGCAGGATGCAGTTTTCATCATAGCACCCAAAATTTGTTTGATGAGCCTAATTAAAGTCTATGGATCCCTTTTATGTTCATCAACGATTGGGCTCTTCAGCAAAGTGTTTTTTCGATTTTTTGGAAAACTGTTAAAAAATAATCTTTGGAAAACTACGAAAAATAAGTGGTTTTGCATTGAGCCAATATTCGAACCTGGATAAAATTTCGACTTCCCATAATTCTACTACGAAAGCAATAGATCTGAGTCTGAGATGGGTTACTGAGACGTAGGCGCGCATAGATCACTCTATACATCAAAATCAGCGTGAACAAACAGAATTCGACATATGCATTAATTTGAACTGCAGCTGATTGCATTGTAATGAATTTTGGAGTAGAGGAAAATGCATGTCATTGTAAGAAAGTATAGTCTGTTTTTCTTGAAATGCTTCCAAATAATGAAAGTGGAAAGCAAGTAGTATTTCAGATTTTTGCGATTTTCTGATGAACAATATTTCATGTAGTACTGGAAATTTGTGAGCATACTGGCCCTAAGCTTTACCAATTTTTCGAGTGAAAAATTTTGCAGTAAGAACTTTAAGTAAACGATTCTGGACGGCAGTACTGATTTGTGTCACTTTTCTATTCGGAAGCATTTTATAAAAAACAGTCTATATTATGATCCACACATGTCGGACAAAATATACACAGATGTACCAAAAAGCGAGCTAACTTCCATTCGAAAAATTTTTATGATTATCGCATCATGATTGTCGCTGCTTTACGGTATGCACCTTGTATCTTTGGATGATCATAATATTCAAACGATTAGATATTTAATTCTGTGTTATATTCTAAGGTTCGCGTATGGAACACATCATATTCTTCAATGTTCACAATTCCTATCAAACACGTCACGTTCAGGCTGCGAGTAAGTTTCGTACAATTTTTAGCCACATCCTGGCTGGTCGGAAGCTCTCTTAAGGTATAGGTGTACCTTAGGTCCCACTACTTTTTAAGTAGAGTTTCTATAATTCATTCACTTTGAAATGGCAAATGCAGCGAAAACCAAACGTAAGTTCACTTCGACACACAATTTTCACGGAGTGAACAGCTTCATACTGTAGAAAATCTGTGAATTTCCTTATTACAAAGGGAAGACCAAAATCGAAGAAACTGTCAATTGTTCATACCATTTTTGATCTAGGTGTAGAACTGTTTGCGACTGAACGCATTTGACCGGGTTATTGGAAAAAATCATCAGTCGATCTGATTTTCATTGACAGACGAGGTTTTTCTCATGAAAGTAATAAGCTTACTATTTTTTGTCAATTGAGCCTATACTTTCAAACTTCACTAAAATTTTCCATTTCAAAATAAATCGACTAGGTGGTACTAAAGGTAGGTCCGCTTCTCGAAACAAGGTTATATTATAATCCACTTTTTTCCAAATGAGCCTCGAAAAGAAGAAATACGCTCCGATTGTTCAGTTCAGACCACAATTTGTGTAAAGGAAAATGTTCGTTTACAATGCATGATCAATACTTGCTTATGGATTGACTTGAGTTTTCTTCAATTTTAAGACTGATTTTGAAGATGAACGGACAATAGTCTGTTTTATTTAAATCCCTGTTAATGATGAAAGTGGAAAGCAAAAGTACCGTCTCATATTTTTACGATTTTGTTCTAAACCATGACTGATGAAAATTTACGTACTTACTCAACTACCTTAACAATTTTTTGAGTATAAAAAATTGTAGACGGTTACAATTTTTGCAATTTTCCAACTTACAAGCATTTTATTATGAAAATATAGAATTTCAGGAAAACGAAACATGATATTTAAAGAAATTCTGCGTGAGGATGAATATCTCGCAACAGTGTATTTTTAAATACGGTTCTTCTGATTGCATTTTTTGAACTGCTGGTTTTTGATTTTCTGCCAAAATGGAGCAAAACTTTTTTTTACAGCTGCAATGTGATATGTGCTCAGTTGCACAAAATGTCGAATTTGCAAAGTCGAACCGCATCGAATCAGATTCACTTGAAAGCTAATTTGCATTTTTTCCAATGTTCTAATGAATACGTTGATGACCCATCGTCTTGTATAATGAATCCACAAAAATCTTCCGTATGTCCGTTCAAATTTCTTTTTATTGTGAAGTAAAGAGAAGCTTTTTAATGATATTCGGTTTAAATTTGAATTTGCATTTCAGCAATCGAAATTCTTCTTTTTCACCACGTTTTGAGTATCGATGAGAATTTTGTAATCGTTTGGGTCATAGTTCATAAAACTGTGTTGATAAAAACACCCTGACGACCACATTCAATAGAAATCATTTTGGCCTTCCGATTGACAGCATTGGAGCAATTCAGCATTTTTTTCCAAGTGTAAAGTTTTTAACTGCGCGAAAACTGCATACCAAACTGAACTTAATCTCTTGTCGTATGGCTATCATTTCAATGTAAAAATGGACTATAGCAGCTCAAAGGTTTCAGACTTAAATGAGTCCTGGTAAAGTTGCGGAATACAAGACGGGCTACTTGAAAAAATGCGTTTCAACTTTTGAACATGATGCACAATATTTTTTCAACATGTATCGAAAAAAATCAAGATGTAAGGTTTTATCAGAAATAAAATGGCAGACTATCGCCGATAAATCGGCAACTAGTTTATCAGAAAATGCCCCGATGGAGCAGAAAAAAGAATGTACTCGCTTGGATATTTGCCAAGCTAGAAAAAAGAGTGAACTAGATTTTTGAGAATTTGGGTTAAAGTTTGAAAAAATTCACTCGATTTCACTCTTTCTCATTAAAAAATTTTCCATGTCTCTGAAAATGTATATTATGCAGCTGAGTGCATTTTGTCCTTCACCTGGCATCAACTACAATAAAATTTTTCAATATGAAAATTATATGCCTGAAAAATAGGGAGGGAGGAATATTATAGTCATTTTCAGAACTATAAAGAAACCTGAGGTTGGTTGCTCTAACCCAACATGAGGATAATCTCAACATCGGGATTAAATTGCTGTTCCTCAGTTTGAGCTAATCGCAATGTCGAGATTATTTTCTTCCAATGCTGAAACAATACTCACTTCAGGATTAACTAATACTGAGGTTTACGTTCTAGTTAGGGATTTGAAAACATCTTTAATGGTTATTTGCTTTAGAGATAAAAAAAATTATGCGAAAACGTTAGTGCAACCCGACAACTCAAGCTGGGTATAATCTCGACATTGAGCTCGTTACGGTCCTAATGACATTGAAATCATACCAAACTTGAGATCAAACCCTTTAGTGCAACTGAGACTTGGCTACAGTCGTTGGGCGCCATCTGCAAGGGTAAAGCATACAAAAACGCCATTTAAAAAGCTCCTGATTCAGCTATGCCTATTTTAGGGGTGTGCGCCAAATCCGGTTCCTGCTTCTCCCTCACTCTACTCGCACTCCCACAGCAACAGTACGACTTTTTTGAAAGCAGGACGGGAGCGATCGGGATGGGCGAAATTGCTTCCCGCTTGGCAAATATCCAAGCAAGTATATTCTTCTTTTTTTCTCCCCCATCGGGGCATTTTCTAATAAACTAGTCCACCTCCTTTTAATGGGACTCAATCATGCATGAAAGCCTTCATCGAAGCACATTGAAGTGGTAAATTTGGTCATCTTCACGTCAAAGAAACAATAAATCTTAAAGCTACAAAGTGTCAATTTCAGTAAAAGTGAAAGATGTGTAAACTGCATAGTACATAAAACACGTTGTAAACAGAGTGTAAAGTGACGACATCCATTGAATTCCCCATGGTCAAGAACTCCTGAACCAAAAAAAGTCGCTGAAATATATTTGGTTACACACAGGATAATTTTTTGTGTAAGTAACTGCGTCTATTTAATTCCCCATGGTCAGAAACCCAATCACCCAAAAGTTGCGGAATACGTTTGTTTACATTCAGGATATTTTTTGTGTGACATGACGGCATCCAGCACATTCTCCATAGCCGAAAACCCCTCTTCCATTAAAATTCGCAGAAATACATTTGTTTGCACTTAATTTAAATTTTTGTGTACAGTGATCGCGTCTATTGAATTCTCTGTGATCGAAGATCCCTCTCACCAAAATATAACGCAAATACGCTTGTTTACAACCGCGATAATTTTTTTGCGTAAAGTGACCGCGATTTCCGGCGATTTTTCCTGGAAATAGCAATTCCCGCGATTTCCTAAGGTCAAACACACTTTGCCCGGAACATTATGGAAACCTTATTTCTCACGGGGATCAACAGTTTTTATGTTTCTCTCTAAAAAACTATTTTTCTGAACCCAAATGATGCAGTGGAAAATTGTCAAATTCCGGGATTTCTTGAACTTTAGTCACTCCTATAATTTGACCAAGTCCCTATTTTCAAAAAATCTGAAAAAGCGTTCGAGAGGTCACTTAGTATAGATGCCGCATGCCTCAAAATATTGAACTTGCAGATCAAATACCCAAAGTGGAACCCACAGGTACATAATACTCAAAAAAGGCCGTTTTTTGCACATTTTCGGCGCCCTACCGAGCACCATTTGAAAAAGAGCCCCAATGACCTTAGCCACCCCGATGTTTGCACCTATGCCAGATATTATGCAAAAAACCGCATCTGTCTATGTGTTACACTTCTGGCTTTGGGGAGAAACGCTAAAAAAGAGGGTCCCAGTATATTATAGGTTGGCGCGTTCGAGCCACCTATGATAGTTGCAGGATTAAATCGGCGACAGTCTGCGATTTTAAGGAATGGATGCAATCGGCGTGCTTAACTTGCAAAAAATCGGCGACTGTCGTGAAAAATAAAACAGTTGTTCTCCAATTTCATCGGCGATTCCCATAATTAAAATCTAAAATCAGTGGAAGTCGGCTTGACCGACGAGTCCAATTTCTGAATTGGAGTAAAAATCGGGAAAATGTAAAACTGGCGGTCGCCGGCAAAACCTAGGCTTTTTTCACTTCTGCATTGGTGAAATCGGAATCAATCGCCGATGAATCGGTGATATATGCCGACGGTTCAGTTGAATGGGCGACTGTTGCTCCGATCGAAAATCCTAGGATACGTTTTTCGTTGAATTTTCGTTTTCTTGAAACCAAGTTGCGATGCTTTTCAAGCGAGAGGCGTCAGAAGCGGAGGACCAAAAAACCGAAATTGATTGTCATTAAATATGATGTGTTTAATCCAACTCTACTTACAAAAGTAGGGTTTTCTCTTGATGTTCTTTAAGCGGAATATTTCAAGCTATTACTGTACCTTTACTCGAATAGTGACGAAACGAATAAGCGCGGCAAGAGCATCCGATTCCTACAATCAAAGAGTTGCGGGGAGCGAGATCTGTCATCAATTTGATTGGTCGAAAAATTTTATACCTTCGATTTGATTGGTTGAAAATTGTAGTCTACTCCTTCTTAACCGTGAGTCCAAGCCTAAGCCTACGCCCAAACCTAAGCCTAAACCTAAGAGCCTAAGCGTAGACCTAAGCCTAAGAATAAGCGTAAGCCGGAAAATTTGCCAGAACAACTAAAAAAATCAATCAACTTTTTCGAATAATCAAATTGATGACAGATCTCGCTGCGCAACGCTTTCTCCCATTCCCGTCCATCACCACCGTGTATTACGTGAAGATTTTTTTTTCGCGCGGGAACCATACCAGTTTTTTTTCTCGTTGATTTTTTCTATGAGATGAGAACCATACCCAAAGTTTTCTTAATTTTTTGAAAACGTTTGGATTGTGGTTGCACAGCGGTGTTTTTTTTTGTGCACGGACAAACCATACCAGTTTTTGTTTTCCTTATTTTCCCTTTAACCGCATAAAGGTTTTCAGTGCGCGCACTGAAAGGCAGTGCCTAAATGGATTGGACTCGAGTCCATCTAGCCAAAACCCACAAAATGGCTAAAAGAACTCGATTTCATCTAGTTAAAGCTACAAAATGGCTAAATGGACTCGAGTCCATCTAACCAAAGCATACAAAATGCTAAATGGACTCGAGTTTTTAGAAATCGAGCGACGTCACCATCAGGTCTCCAGTTCGGCGCTCGAGTGACGTCATCATATCGCCTTTATGGATTATATCATAAAAGTACAAGAGAAATTGCAGAAAATAAGGTCTCTATGTACCACCAACACCACGGTCTCAATAGCCACCAGGGCTGCTTCAGTTAAAAGGGTCTCAATCGCCACCAAGTCTCAGTTTCTGAATGAGTCACTTCAGCGAACATGGTTTTTACCGCAACCAGGGAAGCTTCAGCCAAGAGTCTCTACCATCAGCAGGATCCCAATAGCCACCAAGATCTCTACCGCCACAAAGTAACGAAAGCCATCAGTACTGCTTCATTCAAGAGAGTATGTACTGCTACCAGGATCAGAAAAGCCACCAAGGTCGCTTCAGCCAATCGGGTTTCTAGCACCACCAAGACGTCAATAGCCACTAGAACGGCTTTAGCTAGCAGGATCTCATTATCAATAGCGACGCAAAAAAACTTCAGAAAATTAGGTCCCTACCGCCACCAAGGTCTCAAAAGCCATTAGGGCTGCTCCGGTTAAAAGGGCTCAACTGCCATCAAGTCTAAGTTGTTGAATGAGCTGATTCACTGAAAATAGTCTCTACCGCCACCAGCGCTGCTTTAGACGAAAAATCTGTACTATTAGTTGGTTCCCTACAGCCATACCTGTAAGAGGATCCGACCAGTTGGGGGGGGGGGGTGTCGAAAAAGGAAAAAATTTACCCAAAAAGGCACTTTTTTGCCAATTTTTCTAATTTTTCCGATTCTGGGGGAGCTGGGGTGTTGGGTAATAGGGTTGCCCAGTACGGGGCTCACCCCAACCCCCCCCCCCCCCCCAAGTACAGGTATGTCTACAGCCGCTAAGCTCTCAAAAACCACAACCGCTTTTCTCGATAGGATATATACAAGATATACTAAGATATACTAGCAAGATCAAAAAAGCCACCAAGAGCGCTTCAGTTAGTCGGGTCTCTACCGCCACCAAGACCCCAATAGCCAGTAGGACGGCTCTGGTTTGCGGGGTCTCATTATGAATAGTCACGCGAAAGAACCTTGAGGTCTCTACTGCCATCATGGTTGTTTGCTTTAGAAAGAAACTACTATTTTTCAATTTTTTGATGAAAAATGTCAATTTTTTAACAAAAAATGGTCAAAGACCAGATAATCCCATGGGGAGAGGTATGAGGGGGGTATTACCCCTGCCTAAAGTCCTTAAAATTGATCACTGGTTGCCTAATTTTGAGACAAAATGTCGCGTTTAGTGGACATTTAGCTGCACTACCCCCGAAAATTTTGAATTTCACCCCTACCTGGAAAATTTGATCTTGGGGACCTCTGTCAAAGACGTCAATTTTCTCGGCGCTTCGCGCCATGGATACGTGCTTTTCGGTCTTTTTTAGAAAGAAATTACCATTTTTCGAACTATATTTCGGACTTCTTCCGTGAAAAAATCGAATTTTTTTCCTTCAGAGACCCCTCCCCCCAGAATTTTGGGAATTATACTGACCTCCGGTCCAAAAAAAGGGGCTCGACCCCTCCCAGACCTCGGCGCCCCGCTACATGTATGTCTCAAACATTCTAATATTTCCGACCAGAGTCGGTCAAAATTTCAGCCACGTCAGATTGTGCTTATAGACACACAAGCGGTGTTATACAACGGCCGAACATACCTGTAAGAGTTCCAACGAGTTGCTCCTGTCGGAGAGAGTAGCCGATTTTGCAGAATATAGTGAGGTCAGCAAGTGCCAAAAAATGCGTTTTTGTGCTCAAATGGGAAAAACACGCTCATAATTAATGATTTTTTGCTTCAAAAGTGAGATTGAGTACTATTTCGCCGAAATTGTTTTACTTTTTGACCAGTTTTGGCTAAATAAATCATTTTTGACCAAAAATCTGTATTTTTCGTCAGTCGGTTGTGGGGTAGCTATAGATAACTCAATATGGGGTAGAGGGCGTCGACAACTGCCTACACACACGGTTGGAGTGTTTGGGGCGAAGGGCTCTCAATCCTCCGCCCAACTACAGGTATGGGCTGAAACCAGCATGTAACGGAGCCCTAAGGTCTGGGGGGGGTGGTCAGTGACCCCCAAAACTTTGGGGGAGAGGTGAGGATGAAAAATCGATTTTTTTATCAAGAAAATTCCGACAAACGGTTCAAGAAAATAATTTTTGTCTAAGAAGACCGTAAAAAGGCGCGAAGCGCCGAAATTATTGACGTTCTTGACCATTTTTATTCAAAAATCGACATTTTTTTGTCGAAAAAATGGCATTTTTCAGTATTTTTTCGGATGACTACCGTACGGCTAGCCATAGGATTGGAGCCTTGGGAAGTCGCCCAATGGCTAGCCATATGGCCGACGATTTCTGATGGGCTTCCTATAGCTCGTCGCCCAATTACAGTATGGGCTGAATTCATATATTAACGACAGATTTTCAACAAATTGAGCGATTACTGACATTTCTGTGATTCCGGCGCATAACCCCGGAAAACTATTTTGGATCCACCTGTTCCAAATTGCCGAAAAATAAGTCGTCTCTCAATAATCATTTCTAAATGGAAGCTAAAGCGATCTCCATCAAAATACATTTCCATTCGATTAATTTTCAATATCTTTTGTTCCGCTTTAGGATGCGTGTCAATATTTAGAAATATTTTAGAACGTCCTTGGTTGAAATCTTCCATAGGTCCACAAGGTCGGAAATCTATGTGGGTGAAAAGTGGGAGAACTTCATGAGAAGTAATCAGTGAGCGGTTTTTGATTCGCAAGCATTTGGGGAGGAGTATTTTTTCACATTCACGTCCTCGCGTCTATTCGCTCGCGGTATTGCTTTTTTAAGCAACCGTGTTCGTGTTCGGTGCATTTTCAACTTTCTTACATTCTGTTTTTTTATATCGATTCAATGCGTTTCATATTATATTCGTGCTTTATTTAATTCTTAAACAGGTAATGCATTCGCTCGCCCGTTCAAAGTTTCGTACATAGCGCAATTTTTTGAGGTCATTTTTTCGTAAGTCAGATACAAAAGGTTCCTGGCGCGCACTTGTAGTTGGAGAGTTCAAACTGGTTATAATGCATTTTGCTATACACATGCTCGTTTCGCCTCAGTGCAAAAATTCTCTTTTACAATTTGCGACTGTTTCTCCAATTTTCCATGTCTATTACGATTGGATAGCTCTACGAAGCTTCCACATGGTGTAAATGTAAATTTGTCTATACTTGTATCAAAAAAGTTCATTGAAATGTTCTTATTTTCGTCAATTTCGTAGATATCTAATCATACATGTAACTGGGGAGAGTGCGACAAGAGCCCCCGTAAATCGTTGGCCGTGTGACTAGCCATAGAGGGAGTGATACCCGTAATTTTAGTCAGAAAAAATGTTCAACATGTCAATTTTTTGGCGTTTCGCGCTATAAATATATTTCTACGGGTTTTAGTTGGATTGCCCCGAAGTAGACATTTTAGCCGGGCCCGGAGCAAACGTATGACATACTAACACTTGGGTTACCATTGTTATCACACTTCATGTATCATTCACAGAAAAATTTTAAAGGTAATTCCTTTTTCTTTTCTTTTTTCTTTTCTTTTTCTTTCCTTTCCTTTTTTCTTTTCATCTCATATCAGCTATGAAATTGCATTGATTGATAAGTTAGAAAGGGTTTGAGTGTCGAATACAAAAATATTAATTTTAACAAAACTGTCATTAGTAACTATGGGAAACTTATTCTTCACACGAAGAAACTGCATTGCATTCATACAAACCTGGACAAAGTATTGGTTCATTTGGTACCAGTCAATTAAGAAGTTGGTTGGTTGCCAAAGCTGAATTAATCTACGGAACTAGGTGTTAGTAGAATCTTCTCATATAAAATAGATATGATGCCAGTGTTTTTTTTGCCGGAGGCAAATGAAAATTTTTGGGGGCAAACGAAATTGAGGTAGTCATTTGTACATGTACAAACGGTTCTTTCCCCATTTAGGGAAGAAAATTTTGGGGATCAGATACAGAAAAGACGCATTTTGGTGCATTTTAGAAGGTCATAATCTCAAAATTTTCCGGCGCGACCTTTAATAATCATTAATATGTATTACCTAGCTCAGGCGCAGCTTTCAGAATGTCTACCTTCTCCTATTATTTAATGTATAATAGTTTTCACCATCCTAAACGTATTGTCTCATGTTTTAAATGGTAATCTTCAATATTTTTTCTTGATATTTAATAGGGATGGGCCGGGTATCCGAATCCGGATCCGCGGATATCCGCCTAAATTTTAGGATCCGGATCCGCTAAACCAGGTTTTTTTTGGATCCGGATCCGCCGAACCAAATTTTTTAAGATCCGGATCCGCTGTTGTCAATGATTAAGATCCGGTCATAATCGGATCTTTATTCATTATTATTCACATAAAATTTTGCAGTATTAAAAAACACCAGAAATTTTCCGGCGCTTCGCGCCGGATTAAATAATTCTTTGCAATACTATTCTTCAACAAATAGTGCTTCCTGGAGAAAAAATTTCCAGTAAAGGAAAAAATTTTGGCGGTCCTCCTGTACGGAAAAGGCGAATTTAGTCCATTTCAGAACGTCAAAATCTACTCCAACTTTTTTGCAACTTAAATTTTAAACATGAAGCCGAGTTTGAATTTGAAAGCATAAAAGATTATGGTTTTTTCAGTGTACAACAAAAAATTTCTTCGTACAAAGACTTTTTGGCCGATCGTTTTACAGGTACAAAGAGGCTTGTACACAAAATCACTGCAATGGTAGCAAAATTATACTTGAGAAACAGTCACTTTTCAACAGTACCACTCTTCAAACGATTTTTGGTAGGATCATAGATTTGACCAGCACCACTCAATAGCTGTTCATAGGGGACACTTTTCGCTGGTGCTAATTTAAGTTTACTTTGCATGAAGCAATTGTCCAGAGACGTTTGAGATTTAAGTTCATGCTTTAATTTGGTTTTTGAGTAGCTAGGTTCATTTTTTGGCTATCTCTAAAGAAAACACAAAAATTAATTCTTTAACATAACTTTACTTTACTAGTAGCAATTTGTTCCACAATTACTTCTATTTTCATTATCTTCTTTTTATTTAGCCGCAAACTGCTTATATATTGCCATATGTTTCCTCTCCAAATGTTTTCTCTGACATCCAGTAGCACAACCTTTTCTGGATAACTGGATTCTGCATTTATTGCACTTTGCCTTTTCTTAATCATCTGGGGACACTGTGAAGTAGTCCCACACTCTGCTAGTGAAAGAAAAACTTAAATCCACAATTTCTGAAAAAAAGTTTCCATTTCTATTCATTTCTTTTCTGATGAAACCAATATTAATCTAAACATGAATACAATTTAATGAATGAAAATTATCAATTAGTACATGTGAACTATTTCAATAAACGAACACCTCAATCATTAATAATCTATTAATCTATTGACCCCAATGAATATAAATTCATTTAACTCAATTTTAGACAAATTAGACATAGTACATATACTTATTGAATGATCCGGATCCGCTCGGATCTGCTCCTCAAGATCCGGATCCGCTGTCGCCAAAAAAGTCGATCCGGCCCATCCTTAATATTTAATGAAGATTCGCAGTTTTTCCTCGAAATATTTTTTGAAAAAGTTTGATACGTCAACTCTCTAAACTTTTTGAAGCGATTATTCCTTTCTTAAGGTAAAATCAATTCAGAAGCTTCATGGAAGTAGTTTTCGGAAATTTCTACACTTACACTCAAGCCTGTAGGCAGAAATTTTTTTTCGGGGGGTACACATTTTTTGTCTCACAAAAATTATCATAAAATTGGCATTTCTGACTTGACTTTCTTTTTTTTACTCAACTTGGAAAAAAACCAAAAAACAAAAGAAACCTTTGTCTTTTTTTAACACTTCAAACATTTGGGGGGCATGGCCGCCAACCCTCCCTGCCTACAGGCCTGCTTACACTCATATCTTTTCGACTGAGTTCATGTGAGTTAACGAATAAATTATTGGTTTTAAAATTTTTCAAATAATAAAATTCTAAAAATTATAACTTTTGAATGCCAAATTTCAATCTAATTCTTGAAATAAATGTTTGGAAAATTGTTTTTCCAGCGTCGCCGAATGTCAATAGACAAAAAATTTTTCCGGCGCTTAACATCTTTTTTGGGCTTTCACTTGTCACCATAGAGGACTTGACCATCGATTGCAAATTCATTATGCTATTGGATAGTTTTCTAGAAAATTTGTTCCACAATGCTTGTAAATTAGATTTGAAACTCGAAAATTTCAATTTTTTGCTCAATTTCAATGAATTTTTTTGTAATTATAAATGAAATTTAAAAATTACACTGATTTGGCTACTAGTCTTTGGCCATGACGTAGAGGAACACAGGTTACGCATTTATACCTATTTCGTTATATACAAATTGTACATATGAAATATTGGCTGCTGTTTGTACACGTGCAAATGGGTCATGTACAAAAAAACCCCTGTAGAAAGTTATTTTTTAGGCTTATTACGAATTTGTATACTTTTGGACTAAGTAGAAGAAATAGCATCAAGCTGCTGAAGAGAATACTCATTTTTCATACCTGTAAGAGGTCCGACCAGTTGAGGGGGGGTCGAAAAAATTCGAAATTTTTCCCAAAAAAGGCCAAAAACATACACTTTTTGCCAATTTTTTCCAAACTGTGGGGGGTGGGTATACGGTTGGCCAAGTTGGGGGGGGGGGTCCCCCTATTACAGGTATGTCATTTTTGTGCAGTCTGTCCAGCTAGTCATTCAATCAAAGTTACCATGGTATAAACTTTGATTGTTGGTGGAAACTAGCTCACCTGGTAACGAAGTTACCTCTCACCTTGTACCCGTAGTTGCACCCAGTTGAACAATCGTTCATTTAAACTTTCACACTTTCTGATAGAAATACACCCTAAACAAATGATTTGCTGGCAGTAGTAATCTCTAATCTCGCTTTGAAAAGTATGACTTCATAAAATTTGAAAATTCCCTAATTTTACAAATCCTGAGCTACAACCACGATGAAGAGTGCTACTCTAATACCCTTGATTTTTGTGACAGCAGTCAGATCTTTTGATTGAAAGAAATATGTGTTATGTATTACGCATTCTGAGCTCCAGTTATATTATAAATCGAGATTAATATTTTATCGAAAATACTAGCTTTGTGTGATCTTGCCTCGAAGCAGGGCAAATCCCGGGCCAGGGCCTGAGACATCTAAAGCTTATAGACAAAAATTATTTTTCTGATCCGTTTTTTGGGAGGAAAAATCACTTTTTTTCTTTAAAGGCTCCCCCAAAATGTTGGGCACTCGAGTCGCTTAACCAGTGTTGCCAGCTCAAATTTTTAGAAAACAGTGCTAGAACGATGCCAGAGGCATAAAAATCAGAAAACTGATACTACAGTTGAAACTTTATTTAATAATTTCCAGGTAATAGAAGCTCCAAACATCTACATGTCAACAAGATTCATAAAATCAATTTTTGAGCAAGCATCACTTAGTTACAACGTTACATTCATATATCTTAGCATCGAACAATGTTAACATATTTTCTGTAACACTGATGCTTTTGCACGAATCTTTTCGCCAGCCAAGACAATGATGCGCACACAAAATAGAATCTAGCATTCTGATTTGTAACTGATTAGGCTACTTTGACTTCATAATATTCATCGTTGAAAAACTTGTTCAACTGATGCTTTAGAAAGAGGTAATGATATTGAAGCAAATACAAAATTGTGAATGTTTCCAAAATGACTAGTTTCTTGCAGGGTTTTTTTCCGCGCGGTTTTTTTCCGCACAGGCGTGCGTAAAAGTGACAGGAGAAATTCTTTCTGTTCCAAGTTGAAATTTATGTAAAAATGCGTAAAATGAGCCAAAATTGCAGATTCCCAAGAAAATCTTCAATAGGTGTATCCAGGCCTGTAGCCCAGGGTTTTTTTCCGCACAGTGCGGACTTTTTTTGGGCTGTGCGGAAAAATTTTTGGGCATTTTCCGCACAGAACGGAATTTTTTTTGGGCGTTTCTACTGCTGGCATTGATGAAAAGATGCATTTTGGTGCAATTTAGATGGTCAAAATCTCAAATTTTTTCGGCGCTCCGCGCCAGCAAAGAAAATAATTTATAATATTAACTACAATTTAGCTGAAGCGCAGCCAAAAAGAAGTTTACTTTGATTTCTCGGTTGTCCCTGATTGTTTCCATCAATCTTATATGTCTCTGCTAGAGTGAGTAAAACTCGTCACTTTGTAGTGTGAATTGGAATTTTCATACGAATTTGCTGATTTTTCCCAGATTTCTCCACACATTTATTTAATACCATCATTTTTCTAGGAAAAATCTAAACCGAAAGTATTACAAATTATCTCTAGAATACATTTTCCAACATTTCAGTAGCTCCTTTGTTCAAAAATTCTCTGGTGTGACGCATCGGAAGTTAAGTGTGCATGGTTTTCATGTTTTGAAGTTCCTCATCCCATTCATCAATTAGTAATCTTCAGTATTAGGTTCGAATTTTGTTGAAAATTGAGATTTAATATTGATCTTCATTAGAGCTTCACACCGGGTACCCAAATTACCCGGGTACAAATTGAAAACCATTACCCGGGTAATTCCGGTACCCGTTTTGTATCCCGTATAATGTGTAGACTTGAGAGTAGAGGTATGCATAGTTTTTTTAGCCTTTTACAAGCCATGGCTTGTTGGACTGACAAAACGGCTTGTAGAATTTTAGTTCAACAAGCCAAAATGGCTTGTCAGAATTTCTTGAGTCATGTGTTTGATCATATCGGATACAGAAAAGATGCATTTTAGTGCATTTTAGAAGGTCATAATCTCAAAATTTTTCGGCGCTTCGCGCCGGTTACAACTTAAATAAGCATTATTATTTATTTCCTAGCTCAGGCGCTGCTTCTAACATGTCTACCTTCATTTATCATTTAATCTTTAATAGTTTTAATCATCTTAAACGTATTATCTCATGTTGTAATTGGTAATCTTCAATATTTCATCTTGATATTTAATGAAGATTCACATTTTCCCTTGACACATTTTTTGAGAAAGATCAATACGTCAAGTCTCTAAACTTTTTGAAGCGATTATTCCTTTCCTAACGTAAAATCAATCCAAAAGCTTCATGGAAGTAGTTTTCGGAACTTCTTACTCATATCTTTTCGGCCAAGTTCATGAGAGTGTGTGAATAAAATAATGGTTTTAAAATTTTTCAAACATAAAATTCTAGAAATTACGACCTTCGAACAGAAAATTCGAATCTAATTCTTCAAATAAGTGTTTGGAAAATTGATTTTCCAGCATCGCAGAATGTCGATACCCAAAAAAATTTCCCGGCGTTTCAGGCAGGAAAGATTAATAGTTTTTTTTGGGCTCTCACTTGTCATCATTGAGGACTTCACCGTCGATTTCTCATGTAATTCAAAGCCATTATGTTCTTGGATAGTTTGCTGGAAAATTTTTTCCACAATGCTTGTAGATTAGACTTCGATCAAACTCAAAAATTTCAAATGTTTTCTGTTGGAAAATCGATTGAAATCTATAAATCATCGGCTCTAATCACAGAAATGACAGCAGCAACTATTAATTTTGTTTAATCAAGCTAAAATAATGTTTTTGAGCTAGAAAAACAGATACTTTACATTTTTTTCTTAGCAATCTATAATTTTCGCTCATTTCACACATTTTTCAAATGATCTGAACTAACGGAAGAAATTTTCGCGTGCGGAAAAAATTTTGGGTCATTTCCGCACGGTGCGGATGAAGGCGTGCGGAAAAAAACCCTGGTTTCTTGAAAACCTTTTTGATCAAACAATACCAAAAACTAACAGGATCACATATATCTTCAAATAATTCCTGTTTGTGTGGCAACAAATAATATTCTGTTGAGGCACTCGCATGATCAATTTCAACGTTTAAAACTTTGTGTAACATCGAACTGGTGAGCAGTTAGTGACAAAGTGCTGATTCAGGCTCATAGGTTTTCATAATCGTTACTAGATACCTGTAAATGATTTCTAAATACGCCATAAAGCTTGATTTTCGAAAAATGACAGAATTCTGCCAAAAATCAGGACATTGTGCCAGATTTAATGCCAAATCATTGCAAATAGTTGCCATACATCTCAGACCTCGGTGCTCTGTTACATGTATATTTAAAAAAACATCACACCTATCATGACAGCAAAGTTTGTGTCGTATTTAAGAATACATTACAAAATTTTCTATTTTTAGCGGGGAAAATGTTCGGTAGTTTTTGTCGGAAAACGACGATTTTCACTGGAAAATAAGCCGCCCACCTTGCTCACTATTTCTGGACCACACGGAACTGTGTCTCTAGTAGAAACGAAAGCGTGGAAAACGTGTACAACGTCTGAAATGTAGAAAAATCTCACAGGTTTCAGTAGTATGCAGAGTGCAGAAGCACATATTTTGCATTGATTATATGTTCTACGGACAAAGAAGCACATGGTATCCAAATAAATTTAAGGAATCTTTCGTCCTCTCTCTCTATCAAGTAGCTTTATGGTTTGAATAATCATTGAAAAAATATATTTGCGACAGTGAAACTATATAATGCACACGCACTAATCACTTTTAGCACTTTTTCACATCAGATTTAGTCCCCAACAACAATCTTATTTTTTGAATGCAACGTGTATGGAACGCAACATTGTTTTCGATTGTGTCACAACTTGGCGCCCGTCTGACGTTGCCGCCTTGTCTCACTTTGACGTCCAAGCCATACATGTAATTGGGGTAAGTGCTAGGAGAACCCCCCCCCCAGGAATCGTCGACCATATGGCTAGCCATTGGGCGACTGCGCCCCCCAGGATTTTCCAATCCAATGGCTAGCCATATGGTAGCCGTAGGGACCTCGATACTTTTGGTCGGAAAAATACTGAAAAATGTCAATTTTTTGATGGAAAATGTCAATTTTTGAACAAAAAATGGTAAAAAATGTGAATTTTCTTGGCGCTTTGCGCCATGAATACATTTTTCGGTCTTTTTAAAAAAAATTACAATTTTTTGAACTATTTTTCGCATTTTTTTCCTTGAGAGACCCCTTCCCCCAAAATTTTGGTAATTACTGACCCCCGGCCCCAAAAAAGTCGCCCACCCACCCCCAGACCTCGGGGCCCCGTTACGTGCATGGTCCAAGCTGTGTTTTACCTTGACGCCCGTCTTACTTTGGTGTCTGTCTCATTTTGGCGCCCGTCTCACTTTAGCGTCTGTCTCACTTTGGCGCCCTTCTAACTTTGGCACCTAGTATGTGTGATTTTAGGGTATGGCCCATAAGCGCCTACGGCCCATTAGCGCGAAAAGCCCATAAGCGCGAAAACGTTATTTCTACCACATCATATTAAAACTGCCTGTGAGAAAAGGCGTATAATATGCTAATGAAGCCCCGTCTTTTTGAGTTAAATGTAGAAACAAAAGTTACAACTAAGAACTTCAACAAAACAAAAATACATTCAAAAATTTGGCTTTATGGTTGAGTTTCGACAGATCAGTGATATAAATCATGGAATTTGGTGTCTTTATCACAGGTATCTGCGCCATGTTCGAATCTTGTTGGTAAAAAGTCACGGGTGGTTACGGACGATAATTGAATGGAAATGATTTTTGTTCATTTTTTCTTAAACGCTAGCACAGATTAAATTGTAGACTGCAGAGTTTAAACATTAGCATACATTAATATGGTTTTTAGCATGGTGCTAAAGGGGGAAATTTTTAAAAAAGTTCGAGAAGAAAGTTGAAGTTGAAGATATCACAAAAATGGTGAAACATCAAAATCGTCATTTTCCCAAATAACAACTTCGTCGATATCCTCATTTTCGCCACTTTTGCTTAATGAACGATTGTGGCTCGAATCTGAATCGTCTTCGGTTCTAACCTCTTGAACACTACTTCAGTAGCTGTTTTGACATATCCTAAGTTTACACAAATCAGTGATAGTGAGAAAAATATAATTGTACGTTTTCTAAAAAAAATCAATCGAGAACCTATAAGGGAGCTGAAGCGCAGTTCCAGATACAATAAAAACATGTAAACTTTTATCCCAACAGACCATGACTAGTGATCCTAAAATTTTTACTGTCAAACTAATCCCTGAACTTGTCGGTTAACTAACCAAGTGCATAGTAACAATGAGGAGTGCCTTATTCCTTTTTAAGGTACCAACATCAAGCATGATTTCATGAGTTGATTATACAATAATAGCAGGTTATCAGAATTGACAAACCAACACATTAGTTTGACATAAACAAGTAACATTTTTCAACCGTGCTAACCAGTGTTTTTTTATTTTTACTTTACAAACGAAATGGTCCAGAGTACAAACGAAAATTTTGGCTTCGTTTGTACTGGTACAAACAAAAATTTTAGGACAAAAAAATTTTTTGTCACTCAACAGCCATCAGTATCAATAATAGACTTGTTTGTTATGCCTCCCCATCGATAGCGACGTACTAGCAGCTATAGCATAATAAAAGCTTTTTGTGGAGTATTTCACTAGTGCATGTTCTGTGTCTCATGATCAAGTGTTTTATGCGTCTGAATTCGTAGCCTTCCTATGTGTCTCGTGAAAATAGCCAACGTATTTCACAGCATGTTTGTGGATAACAACGAATGCTCTTTTTAGCAACTTTTCGCAAATTTTGGAGTACAAACGGTTTTTGAGAGGTCGTTTGTACCAGTACAAATGGACCGAGTACAAAAAAAATACTGGTGCTAACTGCTAACTGTACTAATGAAATATTTCCTCATTAGCACGAATTCTAAGGCGACTCATGCTAAAAGACACTGTACATTAAGTTCCTTAAAATTACATAGGACAAATTGACATGAAAATTAGTAGCTCTTACAATCAGGAGTCTTTCGCGCTAATGAGCTTTTCGCGCTTATGAGCCATTCGCGCTTATGAATCACAACCTGCTTTTATCTATGCAAATTTTACGAGCGATTTTAAATTTTACCTTTTGCATTTTGCGATGAAAAATCTACTATACTTTCCTGTACGAAAATTATGTACCCGCTAGTAAACTGTTGTTTCTTTGTGCTAATGATCTTCATATTAATTTAAATGATAAAATCAACAGTGCGTATTGTGAGAACAGTATGAAGATTTTACAGTAGAGAGACAACGTGAATAGTAAAAAGTCATTTTGTTAATCCTTTTTCTTTATTTTCTGTATAACATTTCTTCACTGTTTCCCTTTCATTCTCCCCTCTGTTTCAGTTTCTTCCTTTTTATTCTCATCATTTTGAGTCACAATTCTATGTCGTACTGCTTTTCTGTTTTATTTTAATATTGCGTTGTTCCTGTTTGTTTCTCCATTTTTGTTTCCATACGTTTCTTGTCCATTTCATTTTATACACCGTTTCCCTTATTATCTTATACTCGTATTCAGTTCTCATTTCTTTTTCCATTTGTCTGTTTTTATATTCTTTTTTCCTTTCCGCTTCTCTATTCTTTTCTTGTACTTTTGTTTTGTTCGATTTGTTTTACCTTTTGATTTTATTTTACTCGCTCATTTTTCACTTTCTTTCACTTTTTCACGCATGGTCCCCACCGAAATGTTTCAGGTGTTAAAAAATGCAAAAAAAAGTAAAATGGTGAACCTTTGGTTTTTGTTTTCTTCAGGAAAAAGTCAAGTCAGAAATGCCAATTTTACAGCAAATCAAGTTAAAAAAAACGTGTGCCCCCCAACAAAAATTCCTTGCTACAGGCCTCGTGCACCCTACCTCGTTTCAGTACCCAAACTCAGAAATTTTCTTTGTATGAGTCAGTGTTTTTTTAGCGGCACACCCATTAGCAGTGCCGCTAATGGCAGTTTGACTCCATTAGCGCAAAAAAATTTAGTAGCGCACAGTAGTTTATTTCTTTTTACAATGGTGAATGGTGATCAAGTTATTAGTGATTTTATTAAGCATTATTGAGAAATGTGTTATTGTAAACTTATGTTTTGACAGCGTTCTTTAAAACGTACCTAACTATATTCACAGGGCCGTAACCGAGCAAAAAAATTTTCCGGCGCCTAGCACCGGGAAAATTTTCAGGTTTTTACATTATAAAAGACAGTAAAATGAATCTTCATAACAATGAAAATAAATCGGAATGAAACTAATGCATCGTAATACCTTTTTATCCCTGCGCGCAGCGCCAGGAAAATTTTCGGATTTTTGTGTTCCAAATTGCTGGAAAATGTATGTTCCCAACAATTATTCTTGGATAGAAGCTCTAAATTTACAGTCTTGTAATGATGTTTTTATCGTCTTTCAATCGCAAATTGGGAAGGTTGACGTTTCAAAACGTTGGAAAACTCCAAACGAACCGAGAGAATAAAATTCTGAGAAGTGATGAAAAATCACTATTATCAGCAAATTATTGAATCTTGACTAAATTAGTAAAAAAGAGATGAAGTAATTCAATTGATAGAAATTGATGAAGGTTAATCAGTAAGTGGATGTAGATATGGTAACGGCCGCGCCTGGTAGAAAGAAATGACTATTATACTCATGACCGGCGGAAAATTTTGAGGATTTGACCTGAAATTCACCAAAATGAATCTTTTCGCTTTTGAAGTGAAAAAAAAATTTCTTGTGAAAAAATGCCCAAAATTTTTCCCTCATTTCGAAATTTTGTTCCCTAAAAGATCCCATTGAGGGGAAAAACGGTGCTCTAAACGAGACGAGAGAAAAATTGTAAAGATTGACGGAAAATCTCATCTATCGGCAAAATGTTTTCGTGTAACTAATAATGAAAAAGAGATGAGGCACAATTCAGTTGATTGAAACTGCTAAATGTTAAGTAGTAAGCGGAAGTAGATATGCTAATGGCCATGTCGGATAGAAAACGTTTTGATATTTTTCTCTGTGAGAGACTCGAAATCGACATATGACAAAGTCCCAACGGCCTTGTATATTCATCATTGTAAATTCTGAAGTAAAAATTCGGTCATTAGCGCGACCCATGTTTTGTTAGCGCCGCGCTAAAAATAGTGGTATGAGTGGATGTATTATGTTCCTCATGAAATTTTTGTTTATTTTCTAGTATTGATATTTCTGTATGACGGGCAATATTTTTTGACTATTCATTTCTTATAATTAATATAACATGATAAACCGACTACCCACCCACACATTTCAGATCTCTTTCATCTATTGGCACGCCTTATTTGCAAATTCGGACATTTATGGCCGGTCCTTTTGGTCATTTAAGCAATTAATAATCATCGTGTGTCCACCATAAAACTGGTTTAACGGCGCTTAACTTGATTCATTCGCGAGTTTCAGGTTTCACCTGCAATATACAATTGAGGAGCACATTATACGCATGCCATCGTTCATCTCCATTTTACCGTAAGCACATATATATACTGACCGTCTTATTGCGGAGCGAACATTTTTTCCCGAGTGCATAGCAGTGCGGCTTGTGATTTATTGTGCCTGCTGGTCGGCTACGGTTGTATCTTGCGAAATCTGAAACTTACGTTATGCTTATAATATGTCAGATGTGCTATCTAGGATAAACATGTATCTTTACTGTTGCTCATACTCCGTAGTATGTATTTCGAAAGTTCATCGGCGAACTTTATCTCGAATAAATTCCCGCAGAACCCTAATTATATATGTTTTTTTCAGTTTTGCCTTTCTTCTCAGAGTTCGCTTTATTTTACAACTTTCACTCTTTTTCAGAAAATCGAATATTTGAGTTGTCGTTGCGTAGGTGTAATTTTACCTTTATTATTTTAGACCATGAAAGTCTTAGAAGATATTATTCGCCGAAAGTTAGTAGATAAATATTATGGTAAGCAGTTTGGCGTTTGCCGGTAAAGGATTGGATTTATTGAAGTAACCTCGGTATGGGATGTTTTTTCGCAGCCGTTTCGGCCCATGAACAGTTCGGCGTGATCAACTCAAATCGTGTGCTTTTTTCAACTCAATTACAGCAGCATAAGCTTTACTCGTACAATGATTAAAAAACCATGCAAAAAAGCATGCAGCCTCTTTTTCTTGAAATTTTTCCCAAGTAGGAAACATGTGCGATTCCATATTTTCACGGCTTCTGTTTAGCTAGCGCATTAAACGGAAAATTCGTGATAATGAATTCTATGTTGAAAGCATTGTGTAAGTGGCTTTCATTGCACAGCCAGTTTTGTCATTTTTTAATAATTACGAAATTTTATGAAAAATAGACTATACATTTTTTCAAAACGAAAATACCTACAGTTCAACAAAAACAAAAATTATGGTAAAAGATTAGAGAAATAACGAGCAGGTGAAAAACAAATAAGATGTAGTAAAATATGAACGGACAGAAAAGACAACAAAGAAATCACCAACCGAATGAGCAAAGAAAAATAATAACATGAAAAATGAAACTTCTAATGAACCTGTATATATTTAAAATTTGAAGGACGATCACAAAGATGAAAATGGATTATAACTTCAGTTGCCGGTGTAATGGTTGATTTTTGCAAAAAGAAGTTTTGCATAGTGTTGCGCCGAAGTGGCTGCGCCCAAACCAGGGTGTTATTTTTAGGCCAATTGGGAGCCATGGCTTCTGAGAATTCTGATTGGCTCCTAAAAGTTTAGCGGCGCAAGCCAAATTAGTTTGTAAAAATTAAAAAAATTAAGCGTAATTTAGAGGAGTTTTCAGCTTCGAATTTTAAAAAGTATCGCCGCTTCGCGGTTATTCTGTGATTCCATGTTACATTCCATGTTATTCTGTGATGCTGTAGTTGTGCATATATCAGATCTGTTGCATGAAATGTTCATTTACACAACAATGAGAGCTTTATGTATCTTAGACATGAAAAATTGATTCGATTTTGATTTTTAAGAGTTCAAACTATCCAAAACTATATTAAACTATTGCATTTGGTCGAATCAACAATGTGATATTGGATGACCTAGGTAAAAAAATTCTTGTAGAGGCACCAAAAAAGTGTCAGGAATTCGAGACAGTTAAAATGGCTATTGTTGCAAAATCTGTCTCACCTGTTCCTGGTAGAATCATGCTAATGGACAATGTTCTATTTGTCGTAAAACCTGAGTTGCTATTAGTACAGCATAAAAAATTCATTCGTTGCTATCTGAGAATTTCGCTCAATTAGACAAAGAAGACAAAGGAACATGTAGTGCCCCACTATAAGCTTGAATATTTCAACTGAAATTGTAATACATATCATCGATTGAATAGTGACTGATCTAATATGTGAGCCTTATTATTCTGTGTGTGATCGAAAACGTATTCGAAATGCTTGATATATTATGTGGGCTTCTGGGATTTTGAAGGATGTTTTTGAATAAATTTGTTGAAAAAAACCATGTTTTCACTGCCACATTCGTTCACAAACATTTTAGTTTTGGCTTATTGGGCTGTTTTGGGCTGGCCTGTAAAATTTTGATCCTATGAGCCAATTGGCCTGTGGAGAAAAAATGAAAAATAAAACCCTGGCCCAAACGTCCACAACCAAAACAATCTGGTATGGCAACTGTTCGCATCGTTTCAGTAATCCTCCGCGAATTCACATGGGATGATAAAATTTAGTAAATACAATTAGGCATTCTAGATGGATGTTAAGTATCTAGAATCGAATTAGACCACCCACGGAGCCGGTAAAAGCATCAATTCTTATTCGGCATCGCATTATGTTATTGTATGCAGTCATCAGATGGAGATGAATTTAATTTTAGTCATAATTTGCAATTTATGTATAGCAACACGCTCAAGTTTGTTTTGTGCCATTTTTCATCTTTGATACAAATCTTCTCTTTTGTAGGAGCAGAATGTCTTCCGCAAACGTCTTCTAATTCCGACTCGACAGAAGCGATTTGCGTTTTTGGAGATCAAAGGGGTGAGCATTTTGTGAAAACTATGATGACTCTAGGGTAGTTTGAGCTGAATTCTCCTTTCAATACTGAACATAATCACAATTCATGTGCAAGACTCCACGTCTATCCCAACCACTGGTTCAAGCGAATGATCAACGAAATTTCCGGAGAATTTCCATTCCTATTCGGTTTTCTGAAACGGGTCTCGAGAAAATTCAACATGGTTCCGGATGTGATAGCCTATTCACTTATTCTTCTACCACACATGTAATTAGAGGAGTGCTTTTGAAACCCCCCCCCCTAGAAATCGTCGACCATATGGCTAGCCGTTGGGTGATCTTCAACAGGACTTGCCAATCCTGTCCCTAGCCATAAGGTGATAATAAGGACACCTATACTTTACTATACCTACATATCTATACTTTATTTTACGAAAAAATACTTTAAAATGTCCATTTTCTGATAGAAAATGCCAATTTTCTCGGGGAAAATTACTATTTTTGGAATAGTTTTCGGAATTCCTTGGTGAAATAATCAAATTTTTTCCTTCACGTATTTCCATTTTTTGTATAAGTTTTTTGATTTTTTGTTCATTACATTTTTTTGCAAATATTCTCAAATTTCTAGGTCGTATCATAAAATGTAAAAATGAAGATAAATGCCCTCTTGAACCGGAGACGTCGCCCAGCACTTTGGCACGGATTGGAAAATTGTGTAAAGGCGTTTCAAACAAAAGTTCTTTCCATTCCGAACAATTACGCGAAATTTCTTCGGTGTGTCTCGATTATTATGATTTGGTTGGATCGAAAAGTAAAATACGAATGCTTGAAAATTGTATCTTTTAGAGGAATTTCTTATTCAAAACGTGCGTTATCGTATAATTTTGTTTTTTACCTGCATTAAAAATCGAATTCTAATAACTTTTTTTGTGGGTAATATAAAAATAGCCTGTCTGAGATAACTCGCGATTTCACTTGCAGGACTTTTCAATTGCTTTAACAATTGCAATCGATCAGTGGCGCCCAATTCTACCTTCTCCACTCCCGATCTCCTCCAGGACTCCATCCCCAAGAAAACTTCCTCCAACAAACGAGTGACGTTCGCTCGTCCAGATTGCCATCTTCCCGCCAAAAAGCGGGCTTTAATAAACGATGATGGAACGCCGACTCTGCCGCCGAAGCCTCCCACGCCAGTCGCCGCTTCCCCTAAAGTTCCCATTTTCAACGAGTCCTCGAAAGAACAATTGTTCGAAGCGATGAAAAATTTTACCGACGATTTATTCATTAAACAAAAAAGCGAAAAAAATCGTAGAACAAACTTTTCAGCCAAGAGGAATGGAATTTCGGGCGTTAAAATCGATGAGTCGGGCGCTGAGTCGTTTCAAAATGAAAAAAATAAAGAGGATTTGAAGTCAAAACGCAAGAAGATGAAACATCACCGTTCCGTTTCTCCGAAAATAGCCAAAACTATAGTCAAAAAGTCAGTCACTGTGCAATGGAAACATAATTTAGACAAGAAAATAAAAAAAGTACGATAAATAATTTGCGTTGATTTGATTTTTATTTAAAGACACTTTCCTCTTATAGCAACTTCTGCAAAAACACATGGAGAACGCTAAGCCGTACATAGAAAAAAGATGCCAAGAAGTGTTACGTAAGATGCTGATTCGGGATCAAAGCGCTCAGGGTGTGGTACACCCAATATGCGACGAAAAATACGTTGAAAGAGTGAAAGCGGAAATGTCCAGAACTTGGTCGATATTTGTCCCGTTGCAAGAACTTTGTTCGGAAATGGATCATGAATGGCTTTGTAACTTGACTGCTAAAATTACGAAATCTATGAGGCAGAGGAAAGCCGTGGAAGTGAGATTTCGCCTGCTTGCAATTTTTCAATTTAGAATTCAATTCGAAATTTAAAATTCAAACATTTTTTTTGTCAAGATTGTTCCTTAAAATTTTACATCACGTTACTTGACTCATCACATTCTCACCAATGCCAGATAGTAATTTCTAATAGATATTTCATATGATTTTAATTTTTACATAAAAAGTCATCGAAAAGGTCATTTTGAAAAGACATATTTTTATTTTCTAAAAAGTGAATTAAAATTTTACATCCATTAGAGCCTTAAATTGTTCAAGAATAGAGGATAAAATGGTTTTAATATTCTCTGAATTCATTAGGCTATTCGCAATTTTGAAAGCATCAAATCTTTTCCTAGTATCATAATTTTACAGTTTGAATCGGTGATGTTAATTTTCTGTCTTATTCCCTGCAGCAGAATATTTTCAACGACTTTATCGTAGAATACGATATGGATAATGTTGAACCGCGTTTCGCCTTTTCAAAGCGTAAACCATTCCGATCTTTTACTGTTGTATACGAAGGCGAAAATAAAAAGAAGTACATAATAGTTTCTTTCAGCATGATGAAAAAAGAGATTCGTTAACTAATTTCGTCTTATCGGGGAATAATTCGATTTCTTTTTTCCAGGATTGCAGAAGTTTGTCCTAAAGATTCGAATACTCCCGATTATGATGGCATTTTCGACCCGTCAGTTTACCGTGAGAAGGCGAACCGCTTTGATCGGTTAGTAAACTCAGTGAGTTCGTAAATTTGCGATTATTTTTAATGCATGAGATTTTATTCCCATACTTTTTACAGTTTCGATTGTCTATTGATGATAAATTAGTCTATTGCTTTAATGTACGTCATTTATTTCTTTATTGCGTGGATTCGGCTTATGGCGACATCCACAATACCATACGTGATGTAAGTGTGCTGCTTTACGACTACACAGTCTAGGTTTTGAGCGAGTTTTCGTGAATTTAGAATTTTCGCGTCGTATGACTATATTTTAATCGAAATTTAACTCTGGATGTTGTACATGGTTTTAGCTGTTATCAAAAATTCTAATTTCAGTTGATTTTCTATATCGACAATAATCATAACTTCATTTCGGATTTTGATAAGATTTAAGACTAATTCAACTTTTATATTACCATATTTTTTGTTGCTTCGTGGAAATCTTCAGCCTAAATTTGACCAAAAGTACACAGATATGTTCAATTTGATTTTAATTAGTTAACGAAATTATTTTTTTGATATCGAACTCCAGCTCTATTCCTACCAAGTGCACGAGCTCCCACCTCATTTACCGACTCCTAACGCTTTAGTCGCCGAGTTGATCGGTTTGTTTCGAAAACGGGGCAGCCCACAGGAAGTCGTGATGCCGCGCCATTTCAAAGACCCGTACAGAATATTTCATTCACGCGAATACTTGATGGGTAAGAAACTTTATTTCAAAAATCCTCGTTTTTAATTTTTAAAAATGTTATTGACTTATTCTCCAAGAATTGAAACGCAAAGAAGAAGGAACAGAATTGAACGACGATCCAGAAAACGTGCAGGCGGTGAAAAATCTTCAAACTGTGCCTTGCAGTCACGATGAATCGGATTGGCCTGTCTATACGCCGATGCAGTCAAGAGAGGTATATACATACAATATTCTTTTCTTGAGCCACAAATTGGATTTCCGTTCTTCGATCATAATTCTAATCTTCAGGACTTTTTGTGAGTCAAAATAGCTTTACTTAATGTTCGCATAATTTACCGGGAAAGTTAACTTGGCGTGATCTGCATGTAAATTTTTTCTCCTAAATCTTCAAAAACCGTAGCGTACTTTGTAAAAGATTCAGACAACGATTTTTAGTATGAAAGATTAATAGAGAACGGAGTTTATGAACGTCATAAAATTACAAAAAAATAAAAGGAGTTTTCTTATATAGATTTTCGTTGACGTTTTTCCATATTTAAATGTCGTTTTTGGTATTCTCACTGCACTGGTGTCTAGTTAGAGCTCGAACCCTCTGTTAATTATGTTTAGATTGCAAGTTTTTTGTGCGAATGCTATAAGAACCGTACTTTCCGAGGTTTTTGATAGATCGCAAAAATTCTGTTTGCACGTTCGTTTTACTTTCACTGATTTTAGAAAGATGTAAAAAATTATTCAATGTGCCAATTGCCAATTTGCGTTTTTCAACGTTGTACCGATTAAGTTCGGCGAAAAATAGAATTGGAAAAGACGTTTTTTGATTGAAGAGCGTTTTTTTCGAAGTGCGAAACCAGTTGCACAATTCTCATCAATTCATTGGACAAAATGAATGTCAAACAAAACGACCATGTGAAAAGTCCATATGAAGTGACATGTTTTGTAATTTGAGTATTGCTTCTGGATATCCACATCGGAGGGCGCACGAACAAAATTTCTCACCGCAATGTCGCGATTTTTGTTAAGATTCTAAAAATATCGATTGGAATATGTGCTTTGAGACTATTTTTAAACTCGAAAATCAAGGGTGTGCGTTAATAAAGATGGGAACATAGTGCAACAGCTAGAGATGTACCGGGTAGCATATTTTGAAAATATCGAGTCTGGGTCCAAAATTTTTAGAATATAGGGTCCGAGTCCAAAATTTTAAGACAATTTTAAGTCCGGGTGTAAAATTGTGGGAATATTGGGTCCGGTCCAGAAGAATAGTCGGATCCGCTATACTTTTCCACACGTTAATCTGTGACATTATTAAGACACGTCTGTTACATTTATCTGTAATAAGTTTGAAATAAATAATATCTGAATGTAAGATACTTTGAATGGTTTTACAGGCTGAGTATTATGACAGTATTTATTCGGCACAAAAATCAAAATTCGCATACCTACAGTGCTCCAAAAGTTGGAAGTTTAACATTTTTTGGAATTTGCAATCCCTGTACGTGTTTTAAAATAGAAATATCCAAATGTTCCCTATATGTAGAGTAGAAAGTATGAAAAAACTCAGATATCGTACTTTACACTTTTCATGCAATTTTAAAGTGTAGCTTTTTTGTACACCTTCCTATAAAATGCCGCAGAATTTTTTTCTTTCAACGACAGAAACTTCAGATTTTGAAAATTCAATAAATTTGGCACCACTTTGTCTATGTGATTAATTTTATCCATGGTCGCAAAAATAGTTTAATATCATCATTTTGAAAATTTAGGTTTTGAATCTTGAAAGTTTAATTTTCTGCATCTACTGTCAGTTTTACTTTTTTAAACATTTGGAATCTAAAGTTAGCGTTCCTTTCAGTCTTACGGCGTGTATCAACAACACTCTTCAGAACCGACGACAACTTATTCGCCCATCATTCCTTCGACGCTCACTTTATCGTCGTGCAAATATGTGAATAATAACGGCAACGTACGATTCGCTAATAATAACAGCTACGCGGCGGCGCCGCAAGCCCCGCAGCCGCTGCCTCCGCTCCAAACGATCTTAAAACGAAACGGCTCCATCCCATCGGTGCCCTCGAGCGATTCTAGCGAATCGCCACCGGATGTGTTTACGGAAATTCTTGGTGAGATAGGGTAAAGCTATGCAGCTGGTGCTAAGTCACCGAAAAGCGAATCGTGCAGTGCATGGTTCATAAGCTAATCTTATTCCGAAGTAATGCCTTAAGTGAAAAGTTAACTTGCTCGTATCCGAAACTTTTTTCAAGGGAGGATTCCAAGATTTTTTAACATAGACGAAACTCGACTTGATGAGGTCGTTTGGCTACCGAATGTCAGACGTAGAGGTCTAGAATGGCGCCCTTAAGCTCCTGGTGGCACCTGGGACGAGGCTCCAGAAAAAGATATAGTTTTAGCTACTTTATGTTCAGGAAATCTCTGAAAGTGAATGGTTAAAACAGATAATTTTGACTTCTCATGATCAGACTTTATTTTCGATTTGGTACTAAATCATGGATAAAATCATTTATTCAAATTTAAAGAAGCGGTATAGATACGTCTATAATGAATCATTACATTCTGACGAAGTAGCTGCATTATCAGATAGGCCAAAAATTTTCGATTTCATTTTGGGGTGAATTCCCCCCCCCCATTCTCCCTAGTATCAGTTTTAGATTTGATACACTTAAACGCTGTTTTGACTTTTGGATGAAGAAATGGAAAGAATCTGCTTACTTTTACGAAGTCTTTACCTATTAGTGAATGGCATCCTGAAATTTAATGTGCCGTTGAATGTAGAATCGAAAAATAATTATATTGTTATTTTACTCAGTCGTCTGTCCAGTTAGGTTTTTTCATAAAATTTGTGTAAATACAAAAAAATTCAGACTATAGAATTTCTTATCACTGATTTCAAATCATGTAAATGAATTATTTAAACAGAGATATGTGTAAAGAGATTCAATTCTATCCATTTTTCGTTTCAGTTCTTTTTTCTTTATACTTTACATCATGCAGATAAAATTTGTAAAAACTGATTTTTTCGACAAAAATTTCACAGCCTGTTTTTTCTATAACACTCCAATCTATAAATTATTGTCAAATTATTTCTTCATCAAAATTTATAGTTTTTGTTGTTTTCGATTTTGGAAATCAAATTATTGTGAATGAAATTTAGATTCGACTCCATTTAAAAACTTACAATTTTCGCTGATTTCTGGAAGTATAACAAAGATCATATTTTGAAACCCTGGATAGTTCCACGTCAAGCGTCTCAATTCGATTATTAATTAAAGATCACAAATAAACCTTGATAAACTAAAACTAAATTGAGTTAATGTAGCTGTTACAGTAAAACGTTGCTTTTTTAAAAAGTTATAGTTTGATGATCTATTTTACTCTGTAGAATTGTGGAAAATATATATTCTAGTCAATTTTTCTTTATTTTCAGCCACACCAATGGCCCCCGATTTTTCTCAAAAAAATCTCGTTCAAAACTACAATCGCGTTTGGCATATACCGCCGTCGGCCGTCAATTACGGGCGCAGCTCTTACGTAACGCCTCCGCAACCTCAGGTGCAAGTTTTTGCGCAATCTTATCAGTTCGCAGGCGCTCCACGACCGCTCCTACCTCGATTTTAAGTGAGATAAACTTGCATAGTTTTCTGCGAATAATCAATATTTTACACTTTTGAAGCATATCTTCAAACTAGGTCGATTAAAAACTACTTTTATGTTAGAACCTCGAATTTCGCAACTATTAATCCATAAAACTTTCACCGTCTTCAGATTCGAACTTGCAGCTATGTTTTACAACACAAGAATGAATACTCCAAAGATATATAGTCGTTTCCCCTCATTTTTATTTCGATGATTCAATTTTTTCGTGCTCTTACTATTTGGCGAAATTTTTTGTTTTTTCTTCTCCATTTTAGGTCGATTCGCACGTATACGCGGTCTTTTTTTATTTTTTTCTTGAATTTTCGGGTTGTTTCTTACGATTTTTAGCATTGAATTCAAGTCGCCTTGTACAGTAATTGAATCTATAAAACAATATCGATGTTTGCTCATTCCACAAAAAAGTATCGTCGTCTACCGGTTCGTTCGTAAAAGAAGTTAAATTTATCTATATGATTACAATTATATTCTTTATTTCGCTTAGAATTTCGTTCTTTTTTCTACGGAAAGTTTAGGGCGTTTTTACGCGACCGATGCATTTGGCGATTGTACTTCATTTCGTTTAGAATTCGCCGTTTTTTCTTTTCATGTCGCACCGAATTTTTTCAAGCATCGATTTTTGAAATGTTCGGATTTTTGTATTTTGCGTAGCTTGTAATAAAGTATTTCGTCAAAATTTTAGTGTTCAAATTTGCGTAGAGTACCGCAATTCTTTTTTTGCCAAAATCAGGTATTTGGGTGTTTGAGATTCCTGTGGTTAGTGTGTACTTGTGGCTAACGTGCTAGCCATGTAGGAAAAAATGAATATTTTCATGGATTTTCAGAATTAAAACGATTACTGCTGGACGGTGGCCAGTCGTGTCCCCAATACAGCGAGGTCTCAGAACAGCGAATAGTAAAAAGTTAATGCATTAGAATGAACGCGCACATCATTTTTATTATAAATATGCAAATTAGGTATGTTAAAATCGTTTTTGCTAGTTGAGATAGCCTATTTTGATTGTGCAACGGGTGGCCGATTGGGGGTCAAAAGCGCAGTCAAATGTTTCTTCACCTCGCCAAAATTTCTGTAATCGCAATCACTGTGATGCCCAATCATTGGATTTTTCAAAATTGTATCATTGCAAACGATAATTGTTGAATATAATTCATTATCTTCCTTTCCACGAGTTTTCAAAATTTTTTCGCATTCCAAACAAAGCCAATATTCGTTGAGTTCACCAGTGGTTCTCAAAACTTGTTGCGATTTTTTACGAAACTGGTAAAGTTGATTTGAATTTAAAGGATTTGCATACTGTAACGTACCTGCTAAAGCAGTACTGTAAATATGTAGCATACTGTATGTAATAGACATTTATTAGATATTATTTTATTTTTCACATTTTATGTCTCAAGGATGTCTGGGATTCACACCCAAACATTCCTACAAAATTACGTGAAGTACTTTATTTTGATCCGTTCACACCCCGGTAGCCCAATTAAGATGCCCTAATTAATTTGCACAAACGGCAGCTGTTCCCCTAGAACCCACACTAAACTACACATTCCACAGCTACCGTAATCCCCAGTAAAAATCGTAAACAACACCTGCACACAGTAAAATATGTAGAAGCCCCGCCGTACAGTAGTCTCAAGTGTAACAGTAGCGGCGGCCCCATAAAACATGTGTATACAGAGAAACCGATACAGGAAGCATGCACAGAAGCACAGAGGTGTGGCCAAGCCCACCGTAGAAAGCAAGTGAAGCACAGAAAGCATACGGTACCAGAAAAGCGTTAGAGAGGCGTAACTAAGGAAGCATAAAAAGCGTAGCCGGAAACGACGATTGGCGGAAGAAGATGGACAGAAGCTCGACCTCCCGCAGCGTCCAGGGAGTGGCCAAAATCGCCGTATAAAAGAAGAAGCAAAGCGTGATTTTGATCATTATATTCTGATTCTTATTCTTGTGTTTTTCCGCGCTCGCCCCGTCTTTATACATTTGCAAGCGGCCGACTATTCGAAAGCATTTAAACCGAGGCCCCCATCCGTCTTTATTCGAAGCGCGTTTTATTTGTCGACGTTCAAGCGACCGTCGAATTACCCGTTGTTTGTTGTAACCGTTCGCCCTGCCCCGTATTTGCCCCGCCGTATCGACCGATTGGTCCAAGTAAAGTACCTCACAGAAATCTGGTCGTTACATATTTTGGTGACCGTACCGTTACGTTAACCAGTGGAACTCCCTGCCCCCAGTTAGGTGTACTCTTATCCGGGCGTTTAGAAGCATTAGTAATACAGTACTAATCATTTCCTACAGTAAGACGGTATTCGCATTAAGCAAACTGGAAACCCCCTCCAACGAAGCATTAAGCGATACATTTAAACGAATACAGCGTGAAGCAAAAATTGAAGCATTTAAGCAGAAATCCCATCGTAAACCAAGAATGACCCACCAAACGCAAGATCATTTAGGAGAAATCGTTAGAGAACAGATAAACGATTTATTTTCAGAACATTTTCGTACCCTACGCACACAATTGAATCAGAATACAGTAAACCCTACCCTAATAGACGATCTAAGAACAGCAAACATTCGTAATAACATGGCAAACAATTTCTACGCGAAACCTACAGTATTCACGGGCGGCGTGACCCAACATTTTGGTGAATGGAACAAAAGATTAGAACAATTCATGGCACTCCAAGGCATGAAAGATACAGACGTACAGTTAAAGTTGGCATGTTTAGAAATTCATTTAGGAGGAGCCGCGTTGGCAAAATTCAAAAGTTTAGCAAATTCCGAAAACCCTCCCCACACATACGAGCAGTATAAAGTCGCATTACAGACATTTTTCCCAAACAATAGAGATAATGAGCTACATCAACAATTCTTACGCGAAAGAAAACAAAAGCGATCAGAAACAGTAACGGAATTCTTATTTGATCTAGAACATCTCGCAACCCTCGCCTACCCTAACTTTAACACAGACGCACGAGAAATGATCATAAAACCCCTCTTTGTAGAAGGCATGCAAAACGAAATCAGGGAAGCAATTAAGTATAGAAGGTTCGCAACTCTAAAAGAAATGTCAGACGAAGCAGCTTACATTGAACAGCAAATTCTTAGAAATGAGTTAAAGTCTAACGCCCTTCCCTTCATACCCCCAAAACCCGAACCCATCTTTTCCCTAACCAAAAATACAGACCAACAGGATCTTTTGCATCAGTTAGAACAACAAGTAAAAGATTTACAGTTGCAGATCAAACAAAAACCTCAACCCCCACAACAAAGTAGCTACAACAATTTCAGTAACAATACTTTCAGCAGGAATAATGCTTACAGGAACAATACCACCCCTAGGCAACCCACATGCTTCCAGTGTGGACAAATCGGACACGTAGCTCGTAATTGTAAATCAGTAGGCACCCGAAAATCATGTGCAATCTGTTTCCGTAATAATCACAGTACACGTGATTGTAAAAGCCCATGCATCCACTGCTCCCAAACAGGACATAGATCAGATAACTGCCCTTCAAAACCCCACTCCAATTTTCAATGTTTTATATGCAAGCAGAGAGGTCATACAAGCAGGTATTGCCCAAATCAGCAAAGTCGTAATATTCAAAATTGCATTGAGTACAGGCAACCCCAACCCCTCATGGACATTGACGACCCCGCATTTTACTCAAAATTACCCGCCATAACTAACGGCCCTCAGACTACTTTAGGAACTATCATGCCCAACACCCACCGCCGCAGTGACGAATACGTCCTTGATCTGGACGTACCCGATTGGTGCGCCATGTCACCACCCCCCACGCCTGAAGCCGAAAAAATCGAAAAATCGCCGCCCACCATCCCCGTAGGCTACAAGATCCCCCGAAAGCAAGACACAACGCCGCCCACCGCCCCCGAAACCCCGTCGAAAACAGGTCGCAACTTGTTATCCCTCCTCCATGGCCTGACCCCTGCACCCTACCAATTTCGCCCCCGCCAAACATTGCTACCGACCCCCACAAGTAAGCAAGTCCAAACCCCATCCCATAACTCAACTTCTAAAGTTTTACAGACCGTTCAGATTTCAAACCGGCCACCCCCCCAGCCCAAAATCGCAAAACGACAACACCAAAAAGCGCCACGCCAAATCGAACAGAGCGAAAAAACACAGTACCCCGCCGCTTCCAATAAAACACTACATTGGCCATTGTATTGTATTTTTCTTTGTATAATAATCCCCACATCGTGTAGTGCCCAATTTCAGATGTGTGGAACTTCATTGAGCGGTCACTCAGTCAGCATACCAAAACTTGTATCATGCATGCCCCCTTCCACAGTAGACAAACCCGTACAAACATTCGGAAAAATCTATATCCCCTCCACTAAGCCCCACATTACAGACGCATACAAATGCAGTGTTCGCAAACGCAAAATTTGTACTAATACAGGATTTTTTGGATCAAAAGGTATTGTCTTCGACCAAACCGAAATGCAAAATCTAACCCCACATGTTTGTAAGGCAATCGTTATAGACAAAGAACACAACGGTCAAAAATTGTACGAAACCCAACCAGGATTTTGGTCAACAAATAACTCCTTAAGCGTAGAATACACATGGTGTTGTACAGACCATTGTACCTCAGTCACTAACGTCATCATAGAAATAGGACAAATAGCATCTTGGAATGGAAAATCTATGACAGGTACATTAGGCGACCTAGGGTCATGCAAACCGACATCAGGTCATTGTGTCACAGCCGACGGATCCATTATCTGGAATGAAACAGCATTTGAAAACTTATGCCCTTTCGAATACAAAAATACACATCCCATCAAACTCACGCAAACACACATGATAATAGAAGAACTACAAGGTGCATTCTCGGTTAAAAATACAGTTTTTTCGAACCCCAATTGCCCAGAAATCCAAGACAGCATTCTAACCGAACAAGGCATTATCGTACAATTAGACAAAAGCACCCCACATCGTAATGCATTTTTAACCCCAAAAACCAACGAAACTCATACTACACTATACGATTTTGATGATTTTGAACCCATCAATGCAAAACTAAACTATCTAGCAGACAAAATACAGGAATTCGAAATTCAAAATTTCAAAAATGTATGGAATGAATTATGCAGACAGGCACAACGTCACCTTGATCTCGTATGGCAAATCTTGCGTCTTGATGCAACCCTTGGAGCGCGTGCATTCCTACAGCGAACCGACATCATAGCAGAATTCACAGGAGAAGCCCTCACAGTCTGGCCCTGCAAGCAAGTAAATGCATCTAAAATCTTTTACAACCATAAAATCAACCAAACATGCTACAAACTTTTGCCCATTCTCGTAGGAACTGAACTCATGTTTTCAAATCCAGGAGGCAACGATTTGACCCCTTTTTCGCAAACCGTTGACTGCCATCACATGCATGTAGCCCTTTACAAACAGAATAATACATGGGTCAGTGAAACAGGATCCCCACATGTCACAAACTTACCCTTAGAAATCGTCTGGAACCAAAATTTTTCCCTCTTTCCATTTTAATACACCCGCCATTTTTCATGATCAACTTGCAACTATTTCAACCAACTTACTCTTTTTGAAACAATACATTTACAAAACTCACACACTCGAAAACATTGTCCAAAAACTCGTCAATTACACCGCCCAAATGTCTCTCAATTCCGATACAGTTTACAACATGATCTCAGGCACTGGTCAAGCACTCGGAAATACACTCTCTGGCGCCGGTCAAGGCATAGAACATGTAATAACCGGTACCACCCAAAGTCTCACAGACGGATTAAACAATTTACTCAAAGGACCCCTGCAAATCATTATAAATCTAGCCGTTATTACTGTAGTTATTGCAGGCGTCTTTTATTCGTTTCTCGTTCTTCGAAAATACTTTAACTCTCCAAAGCATCATGCCACAAACGAACATGCATACGAAATACCATCAAACAACAGACATTTACATGAGACCATACCCCCATCATTCGGCCATGCTCTCTTAGAATTAGCTAATCGTCGTGGGGCACAAACACAGCAGAAATACGTCCTTGTCGATATCGATACCCCCCGAACTCCTGCAATCGAACTCATTAATCAAATTCAGCAATCTGCATCAAATAAGCCACCCCAAAACGTACCTGAGAAACATACCCCTCATATTCCAATCACACTTAACGGCAAATTAATGACAAAAGGCATGATTGACACTGGTGCAGTTTACTCACTCATTGATTCCCGAGTCGCGCAACTTTTACAGTTAGACATGAAACCCCCGCTAGTCCAAGCAAAAGCAGCAAATAATCTTCCGATTCACTTTGTAGGAACCACTTTTGTCACAGTGACAGCCCAAACAATCCAGGAAACAATCATGGTCCATGTCCAAAAAGATTGCACAGCAGACATCCTTCTAGGCAAAAACTTTCTCAGTCGATTTTCGGAATACACTATCAACAATCAAAAATCACAGGTCAAATTTGGCAATGTTATACTACCTTGTGATGGCCTAGAATATAGCCCTCTTTCAACTCGTGGTGGAACTTATCTAGATGAAAAATTAGAATTACCACCCCGTACAGTAACCGAATTCACTGTCCCCTTGCCCAAATCCTACTTACAGGTCAAACAGCTTGAATTCACCCCAAAACCCAAACAGAATCCCAAAGTCCATTTCGCAGCTTGTATCTCAGAAAACCAAAACAGTCGCATACGTGTGTCCGTCCTAAACACACAAGAAACAGCTCAAATTCTTTACCCTGGAACATGCATTGGTACAGTCTCATGTTACATCCCAAAACAAAATGCTCCCGCTAATCTAACCCCTTCAACGCAAAACCAGCCCAACCGTTTTGATACATTCACATGGTTAAAAGAAAACGTTAATTTAACCTCCAGTGACCTGACAGAAACAGAAAAAATGCAACTCCTACGCGCCCTATCGAAGTACCCTACATTATATGCTAAATCCAAAATGGATGTAGGTAGAACCACCCTTGTTTCACATACAATTGACACCAATGGCTCCCAACCCGTACGTAGACAACTTTATCGGACTTCCCCAAAAGAAAAGCAAATCATACATGCAGAAGTTGAGCAACTCGCAGCAGCAGGTGTCATAAGCCAAAGCAACTCTCCATGGTGTACCAACACAGTTTTAGTTCCCAAAAAAGACGGAGGCCATCGTTTATGCATTGATTTTAGAGGCCTCAACAAAGTCACCAAAAAAGATACCTACCCCTTACCCCGGATAGACGAAATTCTAGACACCCTCCGTGGAATGAAATATTTCACCTCCCTTGACCAATCCAATGCATACTATTCCATTCCCATAGCACAAGCGGACAGAGAAAAAACGGCCTTTAATTGCTCAGCTGGCCAGTATCAATTCAATTACCTCCCTTTTGGACTCACCAATGCCCCAGCCACATTCCAAAGGTTAATGGATGTTATTCTTTCGGGTCTGCAATGGAACACATGCCTTGTGTATCTCGACGATGTTTTGGTATTCGCAGACTCCCATGCCCAAATGCTGGAACGTTTAGACACTATTCTTGCCCGATTCTCACAAGCAGGCCTTAAGCTAAACATACAAAAATGCAAATTCTGCCAGCCCCAAGTCCAATACTTAGGCCACGTCATTTCTCAGCAAGGCATTTCACCAGATCCCCATAAGGTACAGGCAATCTATGACATACCCACGCCCAAAAGCTCAAAAGAAGTTAAGTCATTCCTTGGCCTACCCTCATATTATCGCAGATTCATCCCAAATTGCTCTCAAGTTTCTAGCCCACTCACATCGCTACTCAAAAAGAACTCAGAATTTTCCTGGGGCCCTGAACAGCAAAATGCATTCACTAAGCTAAAAGAATTACTCATTCATGCCCCAATACTACAGCATCCCGATTTCACAAAACCGTTTATCCTGCAAACTGACGCCTCAAAACTCGGCATCGGCGCCATTCTCAGTCAGCTAGATAGTAAAGGTCAGGATCGCCCCATTGCTTTTGGGAGCCGCACATTGAAACCCGCAGAACGCAACTACCTGATAACTGAGTTGGAAACCCTTGCAGTAGTCGAATTTGTCAAGTATTTCCGCCCTTATCTTTTCCAGCAACATGTTATTGTACACACTGACCACACAGCAGTTCAGGCAGTCTTACAAAAGGAAAACCCGTCCCCTCGCATTGCCCGTTGGGGATTAGCTCTCTCTGGCATTCAGCTAGACATTCGACCTAAGAAAGGCACTGCTAACCGCAATGCAGATGCAGTTTCTCGATTCCCCTCACAGACAGCAAAGCAATCCTTTGATATTGAGCAATTAGAAACCCGCCCCGAAATATCAACTATCAATTCAGTTTTGGAAGCCGAAGCAACTGAACAAGAAGAGCAACAGAAAAACTTTGCCGAACTCCAACGCACTGATCCAACTGTCAAAAGTATTTTAGCAAAAATCGCCCAAAAACACCCCCTTACCCTTATCAAATTCGCAGTACATCAAAACATTCTCTTCCGTATAGTCGACAAACAGGCAAAACTATACATTCCCAAGTCCCAAGTCCAGCATCTCATCGCCTCACATCATGACAGCAAGTTCACAGGTCATTTTGCGGCCCGGAAAACCCTACACTTGCTCAGACAGAAATATTTTTGGCCCCAAATGAGCCGTGATATCAAACGTTACTGCAAAACTTGTCACCCATGCCAGACACAGAAAGCCCTCCGACACAAAGTGCATGCAAACTTGGTACCAATTCAGCCGACTGGCCCATTTGATCGAGTTGGTGTTGATTGCATGGGACCGTTACCCCTCACTGAAGACGGCAACCGATTCATTGTCGTTTTCATCGATTATTTCACAAAGTATGTAGAGGCATTCCCAACCCCTGACATCACTGCAGCCACTATTGCCAAGCTATTCGTAACCAAAATTGTTTGTCGTCATGGGTCCCCAAAAATCATCCATTGTGATCGTGGCACCGATTTTGTATCCGACCTCTTCTCACGGATCACCAGTTTATGCAACACTCAGAAAATTCACACTACCCCATATCATCCCATTGCCAATGGAGAAGTTGAGCGTTGCAACCAAACCCTAGCCACCCGTATCCGCATGTACATCAATTCAAATCACACTGATTGGGATACTTATCTGCCCTATGCCGTTTTTTCGATCAACATCCATAAAAATGATAGCACATCATATCCCCCATTTGAATTACTCCACGGTAGGCAAGCTAATCTGCCGTCAGATGCAGCTTTAAATTTTCTCCCCACGTCCTACATGGTTGATTTAGATGATTACGCCCTTCGTGTAAAATCGCATTTCACAGAAGCACTCTCAACCGTGCAGAAAAGTTTGCAAAAAGCCCAAGCCCGCTATACCCGTCAGTATAACAAACATGCTCAGAACATACATTACAAGGCAGGTGATCTTATTCTTTATAAAAATCATTCGTGTAAACAAGGGTTGACTCCCAAATTCCTCCCTCGCCAAAACGGTCCCTATACAGTTACGAATTTCATGTACCCCAACGTTACACTCAAACACCCCCATAAGAATCTTACATTTACGGTGCATGTCAACGAGACAACCCCTTTCTACCCTCGGAAAGCAGCTAACGAATCTACCCCCACCCCTCCTCAACCTCGAAAGCCTTGAACGAGGACGTTCAACTCCGGAAGGAGGGAAATGTAACGTACCTGCTAAAGCAGTACTGTAAATATGTAGCATACTGTATGTAATAGACATTTATTAGATATTATTTTATTTTTCACATTTTATGTCTCAAGGATGTCTGGGATTCACACCCAAACATTCCTACAAAATTACGTGAAGTACTTTATTTTGATCCGTTCACACCCCGGTAGCCCAATTAAGATGCCCTAATTAATTTGCACAAACGGCAGCTGTTCCCCTAGAACCCACACTAAACTACACATTCCACAGCTACCGTAATCCCCTGTGAAAATCGTAAACAACACCTGCACACAGTAAAATATGTAGAAGCCCCGCCGTACAGTAGTCTCAAGTGTAACAGTAGCGGCGGCCCCATAAAACATGTGTATACAGAGAAACCGATACAGGAAGCATGCACAGAAGCACAGAGGTGTGGCCAAGCCCACCGTAGAAAGCAAGTGAAACACAGAAAGCATACGGTACCAGAAAAGCGTTAGAGAGGCGTAACTAAGTAAGCATAAAAAGCGTAGCCGGAAACGACGATTGGCGGAAGAAGATGGACAGAAGCTCGACCTCCCGCAGCGTCCAGGGAGTGGCCAAAATCGCCGTATAAAAGAAGAAGCAAAGCGTGATTTTGATCATTATATTCTGATTCTTATTCTTGTGTTTTTCCGCGCTCGCCCCGTCTTTATACATTTGCAAGCGGCCGACTATTCGAAAGCATTTAAACCGAGGCCCCCGTCTGTATTTTAATCCGAAGCGCGTTTTATTTGTCGACGTTCAAGCGACCGTCGAATTACCCGTTGTTTGTTGTAACCGTTCGCCCTGCCCCGTATTTGCCCCGCCGTATCGACCGATTGGTCCAAGTAAAGTACCTCACAGAAATCTGGTCGTTACAATACGAAAGAATCTTGGTTTTCGGAGAATGATTTAACACGTAGCTCGCTTCACCGAAATTCATTGGAATGGTACAATTCGGAGCAAATTGACAAGAACGATTTTTCAAACGATGGAACAACAGTCGAAAACGCTTTTGTGAACTTAGCACCATGTACAAGTTGCCTATTTTTGGAAGCACTCAAAAAGAGGCCAAAAAACGACGCTTTTTCTTAATGAGATGCATTTTTTAAGTGTTATTGTCGTGTAGTATGCCCATTCAGTTTTCGAAAAATTTATATCTATTTTTAGGTGAAATTTTGTCTGTAGCTAACTGCTGCCTGCGCTTTTGACCCTTTAAACTATTGTGGAATAGTTTATCACTGACTGCGCTTTTGAACCCATTTGCATTGACTGCGCTTTTAAACCGACTGCGCTAATGATTCCTACCCGGGTGGCCGACTGTACCGGATGGCCGAATTCAATTTGAGATATTTTATATGTAAGTCGAATCTTATACAAAACGTTTTCGCACGAAACGTGAATAAAATGTTGCTAAATATAGGTTTCAATGCACAAGATATCATCAAAAAATGCAAGAGCGACACAAAAATATGCTAATTATCTACAGAAATATGCCCTTCATAATTTTTTAATATTTTTGTAGCAAAAAACTATGAATAAGATATGTTAGAACTTGGCAAAAAATAGAATTTTCAAGAAAGATAGAACAGCAATAACGGAATTTCGTCTTTACTTGAGTAAATTATCTAAGGGTCGTACTCTGGAATGTCTCTGGCTCATTACTTTATTCACGCTAGCTTAGCACAATTGTTACATTCATAATACATGGTTTGCAAACCATCAAATCCTCGTTTAGTTTTATTCTTTTTGAAAAGTCAAAAATGATTGGAATTTGTGCGACTTCCGCACTTGAGCAACGTCGAATTTCCATGAACTGTCAACTGATATTCTGCAGCCCCAAAATCATTTTCATTCATTTTTATAACAAATATACTCAACAAAGTGAACGGATACGAGGAGAAAAATTTCTTACAAAATCAAAAACTTTTGAATTCAAATAGGTATCCTTGTGTGCTTTTACTTATTAGCATATTTTTGCGTTGCTCTTGCATTTTTTGATGATATCTTGTACATTGAAACCCATATTTAGCAATATTTTATTCACATTTCGTTCAAAAACATTCTACATAAGGTTCGACTTATACATATAAACTATTTCAAATTGAATTCCGCCACCCGTTACAGTCGGCCATGTTCTACAGTCGGCCAGGCGGCACAGTCAGCCAACCGGTCTACAACGTCTATTTTCTCTTGCATTTGGCCATCTAAGTTTCACGTGCTTCTGTGCTGCAGTTGCGGTAGGTATGCACCAACGGACCATTCCAAAATCACAAAAAAATATTTGTTGGAAAAATATTTTTGCAAAACACTCGAAAGAAAACAAGAACAATAAATTATCAGAAGGATTTCCGATTAAAATTGTTTTGTATGGAGTTTAATTGCAAAAAAATAAATTAATGAAATAAATAAAATGAATAAAATAATTAAGCAGTAGAGGCAGAACAAAAAACAAATAATAAAAAACTAAAAGTAAAATAATGTAATAAAAAGTAGGGGAAAAAAACAAAAGTATACAACCTGAAAAAATTAAACAAAAAGAACAAGAAGTTGCTCATGACGAGAATATAAAAGGGAATAAGTCAATAGAGGAAAATGAAACAAAAAACCTGCACGTATATATGTTAATAATAAGCAAACCAAAATAAAAAGCTGTAATGTCGTGAATGTCATGCTATAGAGCCATAATATCAGAAATCTGGCGATTTGTGCCAAGATGTGTAACAAGCAGCATCCGCCAGATCGAAATGGAAGACCAAATAGGTCATGCGCCAAAACGTCTACCCTTCACATGTCCATTTTTCCATTGTAAAGATAACTTTTTGAAAATTCGACATTTTGAGAATCTGTTCTGAGACTTCGCTGCTCTGAGAATCGCTGTTTTGAGACATCGCAGTATTGACTCTCGCTTTTTTGAGTTTCGCTGTTGTGTGTTCCGCTGAATAGGGGTGCAACCGGTGACCACCCCTCCCGAAATTTTGAGCAATCGATACTTCATCTGTGAAGATGTCGCCAGGCCGCAGCACCCATTTGCGTGTATGTTGGCCTTGAATTCTCAGCGAAATAATGCGCCTTTGAGTCGCTCTGCGTTATCGTAAAAAGATCTAGCAAGAAATTTCAAGCAGATTTAATATACTATGAATGTTTTCTGTTCTGAAATTTAGTTTCTTGCTATAATTCCTTTATGCAATCTTATGAAATTATGTAGGTTCTCATTGCCAAATTTTTCATCATGCTGTTTTTCTGATTCTTATCAGCTTTGCTGTTT
The DNA here is from genome assembly GCA_963922205.1 of Romanomermis culicivorax. Taxonomy (NCBI): domain Eukaryota; kingdom Metazoa; phylum Nematoda; class Enoplea; order Mermithida; family Mermithidae; genus Romanomermis; species Romanomermis culicivorax. The sequence continues at coordinate 1,036,855 of CAWUHX010000019.1, forward strand.
CGCATTTCGTTTTTCATGCAAGGGGAAGAAAATCTAAAGTAGAGCATGGAATTTGAAATTGACGAAAAGGCCCATAAAATTAAGTCACTCTATCGTCCATTTTTTGAATGATGATTTTCTAAATGAAAAAAATACTCATGCAAACGATAAATATAAAACGCAAAGACAATAGAGCGCAGAGACATTTGAGGGCAGGACAAACAGAGTACAGAAACATTAGGTCAGAGCAAAATGAAATAATTTAAAAAATAACTATATTTCAGCTGAAAAATGCTGATTCTTCATATTTTTCCATGAGTCTGGAGAAGTTCATGTCAATACATTTTTCCATCACGAAGTATTTTTTCCATCTTTTGTTCTTTTTCTTTCTCTTTCGTATTTCGCCATTCTTACTTTTTTCGTCTCCTGTTCGTTATTCAATATCTTTTTTTTCATTTTCTTTTGTTTTCCTTTATTTTTTTATATCTCATTATTTGTTCACTCTCTCATTAGTCGTATTCTTTCTTTTAACATTTTTTATTATTTTACATTAAATTCTTTCTGTCTCCCGTTTGAAAAAACCGTTTGTGAGTAGATAAACGCCGGAATCAATTGTTGTTCGAGAACTTGATACAAAGATGGGACATACACATTTTTCACACAAAAGTTGCGAAAGAGACACAAAAAATTGCAAATATTTGACCTTTTGAATGAAATAGTTTGATTTTGTTACTTTCGAGTTCATCTTGAATTTCTAACCCGCATTCAGAATAATATACGCAGCTTGCAGGAAAGCTTTGTCAACTTTTGAAATAAAGCTGCTTGCTTAATATTCTTTTTTTATATTCAAAAACAATTTAAAATTCGCGTTCATTGCTGACCGGGGAACATCGCTTCGAAAGAGTTAGTTTTTTCAAATGTACCCTAATGTCCCTGCGCTCTATTGTCCTGCGCGCTCTAATGTAGGGTCACGCTTTTTTCCTTGAGTTGACTGCAACATTCAAGTATACGGCAAAAAATATGTGGCGATGATAAGACTTATGGATTTCTTTGAGTCTCGAAACTCATTGAAGAAAATAGACTGTACCCAAATGGAAAACACGATATCAATGAAATCTCCGGTGAAGAAACTCTATTTGAACTATCAAGATCCCTTTAGAATACAATATAAAAAGCTTTGAACTTCGGATATTTTCACGGGTTTTTTTAGCACGGTGCTAATAAAATTGGGCCATTGCTAATGAAAGTTTTAGTCGTGCTGAGAAAAGTAATACAAGCATACATGTAATTGGGGGGAAGTGCTATGGGAACCCCCCTCCCTGATATCGTCGACCATATGGCTATCCATTGGGCGACCGCCCCCTCCCCAGGATTTTCCAATCCAGTGGCTAGCCATATAGTAGCCGTAGGGACCCCCATACTTTTGTTCGGAAAAATACTAAAAAATATCAATTTTTTGATGAAAAATGTCAATTTTTTAACAAAAAATGGTCCAAAACGTCATTTTTCTCGGCGCTTAGCGCCACACGTACATTTTTTATTATTTTTGGACAAAAATTACTATTTTTTGAACCGTTTTCGTGAAAAAATCGTTTTTTTTTTCAGAGACCCCTCCCCCCAAAATTTTGGGAATTACTGACCGCCGGCCCCAAAAAAATTGGCCCGACCCTCCCCCCCCCCCGAGACCTCGGGGCTCCGTTACATGTATGAATACAAGTGAAGTAAAGTTAGCGGCTGTGCCAATGGGATGGGACTCTAAAATCCCTGAATATTTCGCTCCTAAAAGGGTCATAAAAATCTTAAATTTTGAAGGAATGGGTAGCTTCGAGAAACACTTTATTTTGCTAATGGGATCCAACGAGCCTATGATGAACCAGGATGAACATAGACTGACTTCAGTGGAAGTAGATAGCAGCTTATATATTTCTTCACATCCAAATTCAGGCTTCACTGAAAAATAATGAGTAATCACGTTTTAGCAGGAGACGATTTTTCCATCTGTTATCCGGATTGAATCTGTCATAGTCCTAAAAATGATCATATATAAGCCTAAACACTGAAATCATTTGGTAAATTTTCAAACTACAATTTAGCAGTGAAATCTTTTATTGAAATTACTATCAATGACTTTCACTAGAGATACATCGAGAATCAAATCAATTCCCTGAGCAGTTAAACGAGAAAAAATAACTTTTTTGCACCACTACAGGGTTTGCGAATCTATCTACTCCCTCTGAAAAAATCACTTCTGGTTAAGGTAGAAGAATGTTCTTTTCATAGTTTTGTAATAAATTTGAGTCAGCGCTTATCGGCGTAAAGCAGACCGTTTCAGATTTCAGATTCATTTCAGATTGACTTTTGAAAATTTTCTCCCGATTCATCAATTTTTTTAATGCAAAAAATGACTTTTGACTGGAAAGAAAGGCTTATTGATCATATTCAAGCGACAGCTTTCTACGAAGCTAAGGAAGCTGGATCTGAGCTTATTGCAAAAAAATGAGTTGCTAGTAAAGTATGGAGGTCGGAACGATGGGCTCACGATAACTAGAAGAAAAAATCATTAAATTTTTTGTAAATTTTATTTTCATGTCATCTTGCTGAAAAATCTGCAGATTGTATTTTCAGATTTTGGTTTTAATCAAAATCTTTTCGAAAATCTGTAATGTTCTATGCCGGGTAGCCTTGAACAAGTTAGGGTAGCTGCTAGTGGACATAAGACTTGCTGAAATATACAATTTTTTATGTAAAATTTAATATACGATGTTGTAAGTTAGTCATTGTTTTATTGTAATTGAAAGTTGGGCTATCACTTTTCGCCCTTTATATTTTCGGTCAGAAGAATACTGAAACATGACAATTTTTTAATGAAAAATGCCAATTTTTGAACAAAATATCGTCAATAATGTCAATTTTCTCGACGCTTCGCGCCACGAATACATTTTTTACGGCTTTTTAGATTAAGATTACTATTTTTTGACTGTTTTCCGGACTTTTTTGGCGAAAAAATCGATTTTTATTATTAATGGACCATTCCCCTAAAATTTTGCGGAATCGGTGACCCCCGGCCACAAAAAAATCGCCGGACCTTGGGGGCACAATTACACGTATGTTTTGAAGAAAAACGAACTATGTGATCTTCTTATTCACTCAAGAAGGAGAAGCAAGTCAATTTTTTTATTAGGAATAATTTTTCCAAATTAATTTTTTGAGGCATGGGAAGAAGGGTTTCTGGACCAGACAGAGCTTGTATGCCATGAGATATAAAGCGCCAACAACCAGTGAGACTACACTTCTTAAATCGAAAGCCACAATATTACCGCCTGTATATTCAGTATCATGATCAAGATCTGAATAAGGTATGATAAACCTGACAATTTTTTACATAATCTGACACGATCAGGAAAAAATATTGCAAGACGCAAGAAAAGCTTATAAAATCTTATAAGCCATCATTTTCCTACATTATCTACTCGATCATTGATGGGGGTCAAATATGCAAATATGCTGGGTGTCAGGAACCGCCCCCCCGCAACTCGTATGTATGTTGGGCATACATGTAATGGAGCCCCGAGGTCTGGGGGGATTGGGCCAATTTTTTTGGGGCGGGGGGTCAATAATTCCCTGGATTTTGGGGGGAGGGGCCTCTGAAGAAAAAAAATCGATTTTTTCACGAAAAAAGTCCGAAAAACAGTTCAAAAGTAGTAATTTTTGTCTAAAAAATGATAAAAAATATGTTTATGGCGCGAAGCGCCGAGAAAATTGACGTTTTTGACCATTTTTTGTTCAGAAATTGAGATTTTTCCGACCAAAAGTACGGGGGTCCCTAGGGCTACCCTATAGCTAGCCATAGGATTGGAAAATCCTGGGGGGCGGTCGCCCAATGGCTAGCCATATGGTCAAAGATTTCTGGGGGGGGTTCCCACAGCACTGCCCTCCCCCCAATTACATGTATGATGTTGGGGAGTCACCAGAAGTGGGCTGACTTTGTGTTAGTCTTAATATGTCATGCCTTCGAGGGTTAACTTTAATCTTTCGTATAGTTCAGTAATTATCATGGAGAATGACGACGACCAACACCAAAGCGTTCCCCAAAGCCCTCCGGTGGATGGCGCCGAATTCATTAGGCAATCGATCTTGAGTCGATCTCAGCTGGTCTGCGAACGAATCACACAAGGCGTCATGGCAACGTTGGGCGAAGAGTTGACCAATTTCAATGAAGCTTTACAATGTATTGTGAATTGCGACCTGGCGACAACTGCCGATGATGCAACCGGTGATCATTCGTTTTTCTCCTTCCCAAATGATTTTTTTGAAAGTTTTTTGTTGAGTTCAAACCGTGTAAGAAAAAAGTCCTTATGACGAAAATTTTTTTATTTATGTCTAGGTAATCTGAAATGACACGTGCAGCATCCTATATAATTGAGTTCAACAAGAAAAACATTTGAGTTTATTACAGTAGTAATGAATAAAAAAAATTCACCGTCCGTGAGCGGCAAACAGAATAACTGAAAACTTCCTCTGATAACCTGATTAAATAATCGAAATTTCGCGAGTAACAATCGTTTGTCAACAATTCTATCTAAGTCAGTAGTGAATAAGCATGATCTTTTCTCCATGATTTTTGTCTCCCCCGTTGTCATGAATGGATTCAGCTACAGTTTAAAGTTGTGCGCTTAGCATGCAAAATTTAACCTAAATTTTTGGGTATATCATTGCGTCTCTCGTTTGCAAATAACGTGCTATAGTTAATGTGATTAAGAAAACGTTGTAAATATTTTTGATCTCAACTACGGTGATTCACTCTCGTTAACTTTCTTATCGTAACTCCAGAGGCATGATAAACTAATGTGTAAAACATCCAATGATTATCATGAGTTCTTGTGATTTGTGTACAACTATCATTTCTGGAAAACTAATACCAAACTGATTTTTTAGCTTACAGCACGTCCGAATGTACTTCGGAAAAAGATTCGTCGATTTTACCCAATTTGGAATATTGCCTGATTGCGAGGTCGAATAATGCAAACAGGATCGATGGACAATGCGGTTTGAATATTGAAGAAAATTTGAGGCAAACATTGCAGCAATTGGAAAGCGAAAAACGTCAGTTGGTGGAAAAATACGAACTGGAACAGCAAGAAATGGGAACCTTGTTGGAAATTGATAATTTATTATTCTCAATTGTTGAAGATTTTTGTAATGAACTTTAATTGTGTGGTGTTGGCCTTATCAGTATCAGAATTCGTTGAGTTTTGTCGTTTCGTTTGTCTATCGACATGGTGTTTCTGTTTGCTTTTAAAGTCTCAATACATAAAAGTTACTGTAGCAGAAAAGTGGACGAGCGCAGAAAGCGTTTCGAAGCGATAGCTGTCATCATTTTGATTGGTCGAAAAAAATTTATTGATTTTTACACTTGTTTCTGGCTTGGGCTTGGACTCACGGTTAGGAAGGAGTAGACTACAGCGTTTCAACCAATCAAATTGAAGGTATGAAATTTTTTCACCAATCAAATTGATGACAGATCTCGCTCCCTAATGCTTTGTGACGAGCGCAGTTGCGGCAGTGTTAGCCGGATGAGGTTTTTTTGCACACAGCAACCAAATTTTTTCTGCCAAGTTGCACAGTGCAATTTGAGGCCTGACTGCTCTTTTGATTAGGTGATTGGGTTTTCTGTCCGGTCCGGAGATACATTTTTATCCGTTCTAAAATGAAAAAAAGTAAAAATTTCATTTATGAGTTTTTATATTATTAGTGCGCGGTTATTAAAGGTCATTCTAGTTGGTGCTTATAGGTTATAATTATCAACAGATCCATACCTGTAAGACCTCCGACCAGTTGGGGGGGGCGGGGTAAATCCGAAATTTGGGGGGGCGGGGGGGTAGGAAAAAGTCGAAATTTTTCTCAAAAAGGCCAAAAAACATACACTTTTTTGCAAATTTTTTTAATTTTTTCCAAACTGGGGGGGGGGGGAAATGATTTTGGGTACAGGGTTGGCCAAGGGCAGGGGCTATGCAGCGCCCGGCGCTGCACAGGGTTGGCAAAAACCAAACTTTTGAAATTTCGACTTTTTGGTTTTTTGGTTTTTTAGTGGTTTTTTAATTGTTTTTTTTCTATGGTTTTTTAATGGTTTTTTTCTGGTTTAATTCTCTAAAATGTTTGGTACATCAAAATAACTATGTAAAAAACTGCTGGAAGCTCCAAGACTAGTTAGGGAGCCGTAAACATACCTGTACTTGGGCGGGGGACCCCCCCCCCCCCCAACTTGGCCAACCCAGTACCCAAAATGATTCCCCCCCCCCCCCCCCCAGTTGGGAAAAAATTAAAAAAATTTGTCAAAAAGTGTATGTTTTTTGGCCTTTTTTGGGAAAATTTCGACTTTTTCCGGCACTTATGGAGTTTAGGTGGTACGGAATTTTTTTTTTCAAAATTTTTCCAAATTTGCATATTTCCGACTAAAATGATGACACTGATTACGAATATGCCAGTAGTTTTCCATAAAACCGAATATTTTGACTGCAAACAGGGTGTCCTATGACAAAATTTTGTTACCCAAAATTTGCATATTTGTGATTATGTTATGGGTAAATCGATGAAGCTGATTATGAATATGCCAGTAGTATTGCATGCAATCAAACATATTGACCAAAAAACATATCAACCTGCAGTTTGTTGTCTAAAAGAGCTTCAAAAAATTTGCATTTTTTACGAATTATTGAAAAATCAATTTTTTTTCTCTCGAAATTTGGTGAATCGATTACAGATATTGGTTACAAATATGTGAGAAGGTTTTCAAGGAAAAAGATGTAAAAGTGATGAAACCCAAATGTAGCCATACATATATTGTAATATACTACTGATAAACATCTTTAACAAAAAGTGACTACAGTAAAACAACATATAAAACGCTTAAATCGCGGCTTCCGGGTTTTTCCGGTTTTACACAATAAACTGCAGGTTGATGGAAATGAAAACCTCACAATTAATGTTTTTTGGTCAATATGTTTGATTGCATGCAATACTACTGGCATATTCGTAATCAGCTTCATCGATTTACCCATAACATAATCACAAATATGCAAATTTTGGGTAACAAAATTTTGTCATAGGACACCCTGTTTGCAGTCAAAATATTCGGTTTTATGGAAAACTATTGGCATATTCGTAATCAGCGTCATAATTTTAGTCGGAAATGTGCAAATTTGGAAAAATTTTGAAAAAAAAATTCCGTACCACCTAAACTCCATAAGTGCCCTTTTTCCTACCCCCCCCCCCAAAAATTTCGGATTTACCCCCCCCCCCCCCCAACTGGTCGGAGGTCTTACAGGTATGGCCGTAAAATGGCAGCTAGAAGTATTAATCTTATCAGAAGTGTCATTATTTTATGCTTATAAGAAATCCCTATTTAGCAATAGAAATACAGTAATAGTGGGCACATAAGAAAGGAACCATTAGTGAAGAACAGAAGAAAAGTAAAAATGGAACAGACCATGCGATATGTAAAGGGCAAATTCAAAGAAAAAAAGAAAAATTACAAATAAAGAGAAATATACAATACACAATGTAAGTAATCAAAACTCGAAAGAAATCAACTACAGAATTGTATCAATGCATCACATATATACATATGCACAGAAAAGTTGAAATGACACTATACCGTTTTCGATAAGAGGGTTTTAAATTGATAGATTATTACATATGTTATTAATATTACAAACTGCAGTTGAAGGTCACACATAGACATTTCAGATGTTTCTAAATTTTTGCTTTTCAAACCTGTCTTCGAGCTATAAGTACAGCAAATAGGTCTTATTATATATGCTATTCTCGCTTGCATGATAGATTATACATATTTTTGCACGATTTTTTCTACTTAGTAGCGACGTCAAGTCACATAAAAATGAGCCACTCAAAAGCTCTTCTCTTTGCTAACCTACAGTATGCTTAACTGATCTGTATAAAATTTTATTATTGTTGTCTCATTTATATTTTGAAATTTCGAGCTAAGAAAATTAAAAGCTTACTGTAACAATAAAATCAGTTATTAAACTCAATCATGTTTTATAACATTTTGATGATTATATGGATCAATGGATGTCACCCCGTATGGTCGGAGTACACTCCACAAAAGATTTAGTGTCTACTATTTGTGAACAAATTATAGCAAAGTTGACTCATGTACTAAATGTGTGGTTGCAAGATGGATACAAAGGATATCGATTGATTTATATTACATTTTTTGAGTACGAAATGTATCATAAAAATACGACTTTTTTCTACTTTGTAATGAAGTCAATTCAACTCAATTAATAGCTCTGTTGATTTAGATAGACACCAATACATGCCTAGAAGATCGACTAATGTGAAAAAACACTTTCCCAATGATTTTGGAAAAAAAACCAAAAAACCAGAGATTTTCCAATTTTTTGGTTTTTTTAAAAAACCAAAAACCAAAGCCTTGCCAACCCTGGCGCTGCATAACCAAGCATTATGATTTTTTTTATTCAGCGCCGGGCGCTAAATAACCAGTGGCATGACACACAGTTATTCAGCGCCCGATGACGATAACTACAGTAATCGAGACTTAAATCATTATATGCTGAAAATACTAACCTAATCAGCGATATTAGTGAACGAAAGTCAAAAGTAATAGAGACCGTTTGCACCAGTGATTATACCTGTAAGAGATCCGACGCGTTGGGGGATCCCAAGATTTGGGTGTGAGGGTCGAAAAAACGCGAAAAATTTCGAAAATGTACCCAAAAAGCCACTTTTTTCCCAATTTTTTTCAAGTGTGCGGGGGGGGGGTTGGGTATAGGGTTGACCAAGTTGAGGGTGGAGGTTCCGATGGGTATAGGGTTCGACCAAGTTGGGGGTGGAGGTCCCCCCAGTCCTCCCACAATTACTGGTATGCCAGTGATTCCTGAACTATTCTAGGAGTTGCCTATGGATTTCCGCATTCATGAAACTTTGACATGAGTGATTATAAGACGTAACAACATAATTCTCAAGCTGAAGTTCAATGAAGAGGCTTAATTTGATAATTTAATTTTGTGGATTTTCATGTGTGAGCTTTGAATATTGTATGTCAAAATGAACTGAGATGACCGTGTAGCAAATGACTAGGCATGGGCGATGTACTGATGTTTTCAATCAGCCAGATACTGCAGTCAACCACTGGATAACAAAAAAAATGAGCTAGAAATGGGCAAAACTGTAAAAATCACATTTATTTTGGATTAATGATAGACAACCAAAGATCAGAGATCTGGCCCCCAACCAAAAATTTGGATTCTTCAACCAGCATGAACTTCTCTCATTGTCTAACACTGCGCATGATTCTAACATGAAAGAGCATGCTACCTTGACAATCGCATATACTTGCAAAAACAATATGGGTTTATCTGTAGTCAGTCCATACAGAAATTTGGTTGGTTCTCAAATCCTCTCCGTCTTTGCCAGGCCAAATCAGGTTAGAAAACCGGCTGTAGTACATTTATTTCGAAGAAAATAGACAAAATACAATCAAAGTTAATTGTCGGGCTCATTTCAGATCAAGAGCTCCCAAAGTCAGATTAGCTAAATGTCCAATCTAAATGCACCAGTTTTGACAAAACTAGCCACCCAGTGATCAATTCTTAGGACTTCGGGTAGGGGTAATACCCTGTCGTACCCCTCCCTATGGGACAATCTGGACACTTGTGAACAAAATGAAAATGAAATTATCATGTTGAACATAATTCTTTTCTCTGTACTGTTAGACAGTTTTCCACTCAAACTGGCCCTGACTCAATTTTTTATCTGGGGCTACTTTCACAATTCACAAGTACGGTGGTTGAGTCGTACCTCTCACATGCTCAGTGGTGTCAAGCACAAATACATTTAGTCGAAATTACAGTTTTATGGCGCCTAGTGCAGGAATATATGTTGTAATTCTTGGATTGGAAAATCCGCTGTTTTTTCGAAATTATGCTTATTTGGGAAAAATGTTTAAAAAAGCTGAAAATGTTAATTATCGACGCACGAAAAACAATATTGGTGCGTTTTCTAACGTGAGCATCTGAAATTGGCCAAGGAAGTGGGAAATAGTGAGTTGTTTTTTTAACATTGCTCTACACCTACTCTGGTTGTTAGTGCATGAATTGTGAAATTTCTATAGCTCATTGGCTTAAACAATTATCTATGTGACCATTGGAATTCTGCACAATAAAGTATCACTGAACCGCTACATTTTAGTGCAAGCAAAACCTTTATAGAGGTGCCCCGAACTCTTCTAAAGGTTCAGTGGTACCTATAAATAGGAGTAGGTGCAAGAGAAAACGCCATTCAATTAGTTCAGTTCATTATTATTTTCTGTGGTGCAGGGTGTGTCAGTTCTGTGGTGCAGAGTTTGGTACAGGTAAATTTTTACGCCACTGAATCAATAGAAAGGCTCAGATGGGTTTGGTAAATCTAGCCCCTTGTCTGGTGCTGAGAACTAGCCCGTCTGGTAGTTGCCAGTTGAGCTATTTTCCACACATATGATACTTTAACCATTTTTTCTAGTGGTTACTTCATGTGATTGTCAAGAATCTAATTTTTCCATCATGTGAACAAAATATTCGCATTCCAGACATATAAAACACAAAAAGCGAAAAAACTATAAGTAATCTGTTTCGTTGGTAATATATATGGAATAAAGTTAATCCTGAACCAGTTGAAAAAGAACTACTCTAGGAGTGTTTTGTGCAAGTGAACAAGCAAGTAATCCTGAACTCTTGACCTTCTAATACAGTGCAAATAACACTGTTGAAATTCTAGGTTGCTGCTAGCAGAACTTGATGAGTAGAAAGATCGCCACCACTAGTAATGTGTGCTCTGTTAAATTTTTCCATGACTCGTTTCACGATTTTCAAGCTTCGCTGTACACCCACTGAATGATAAAAATCGTATGAGTACTCTGCGTTGATACCACTGCTTAATCTGATAGAGTGTGT
>CAWUHX010000019.1:1047906-1089801 GCA_963922205.1 Romanomermis culicivorax
ATTACCAACTCCAGCTCCTTGATGTCTATAATAATACGGGTATGCTGCTCGAAAACCTTCTAAACTACCACCTAATTGAAATTGATTATCTTGAATACTATGTTGATAAATTTTGATCCAGTAATCAACGGTTTCAGGAATAAATACGGTATGCATATTTTGCTTTGAAAATTAAAAGGAACAACAACTAAACGAATTAATTAATTAAGAGCGTTTGCGAAAATTCAACCTGACGACAACGTGTCCAAATGCAAATGAATGAATGAGTAAATAAAAATTTGATACTATGCTTATAGGAATAAAGGAGTACGTCGCCGAAAATGTAATTTAACTATAACATTCCCAAACTGAAAGGGTATAAGCTCATTCATACTGTTTTTTATATTAATCTCGAGTACTGTAATTTCTTTCAATTGAATTGGTATATAGTGAGGTGTTTCATATAAACGACTCACATTATCTTTGTATTTTCCCTGAACATTTACTATACGTAAAAGCGGCGCTAAAGTATTTCCAACAATCTGATTTTCAATAATATTACAGTAAACATAAAAATTCTGTAAATCATTCAAATTTGGTGGTTGAATACCTAACATGTATAAATGATTAGTTCCAGGCTCGGCAAGAAAAACAGCTTTGGATGGTGGAATATGTGTGTTAGAATTTTTTGGAGGTTTCTCTCCAACAGTATATAAGTTAATATTCACAGCTCTATTTAAAAAATCATCAGCAGTTGCATAGGCCTCAGTATTGGTAGCGCCAAATCCGAGAAGCTCCATTAATCGTTTGCTTATTTCGATTTTACGTAAGATTGTACCACTTTTTATTTTCAAATTAACTAATCCTCTACTATGTTCATCGTATGAAAACATGATTTCCATGTTAGTTCCGGCAATAGCTGCTCCAACTTTTGCATTCAACTCTTCAATTAATTCAGATATGGTAAAGTAATGTTTTTCAAAAACTTTTACTTTAATTTTTTTGACCTTATTTCCAATACCATCCGTAGTTAACGTTATTACATTATCTCCACCATGATTGGTAAATGTAGCCCAACTATAGGGGTATATTATTTCACTTAGTCCTACCTCCCAGCTTCCATCTAGTTTTAAACGGTAAGGTAGATGGGCTGAAAAATCAGAGGGTTTGTTTCCATTTTTGCTATTACTAGGTAATGTGATATAAAATTGATCTTCAAAGGTTGTCATTATTTATAATGTTGTTTGCTGTTGCTATAGGTACGGTCTTCAATGAATTAGATGACTGTAATACGGTCGGTACGGGGCTAGGTAATAAATATCCTATACAAGCGCACAAAAGACCAACCCACAATTGTGTATTATTATTGTAGAGAGATAAATTTATTATAGCTGTAATGACTACAATGTATATTAGTATGACCTGACTGAAGAAAACCACTTCGTTTCGAGGTAGACGTTTTCCAAAAAACTCCCAAACGCTAATGCGAGACGTTTCTGAATGTGTACTATTACTACTATCCATTTCAAAATAAAAAATTTTTATTTAACAACTAAACACTCAGTTATAAATTTATAAAAAGGCGGAGCTACTAAAATAACCAATAAAATTATACAAAAATATGAAGGAGGCGGAGCTATCAAAGTGAAGTAAAATTTATATATAAATACATATAGAAGGAGTTAACTTTTTACAAACGTGTACATAATTTATTTCGCAAGTGACCTTTTACAGAAAATTTACAATGAAAAAACTTACAAATCAATCTATCATTATAAACAAAATTTGTGTTACTGAAACTTTTAAACATTTTATACATAGGAACATGTCGCACTTTATAATACAAAAAATATAAAGTATATATACCACAAACCCTACTATTAAAATTTTGTAAATGTTTCTTATTTGTATATATTGTTAAAGCATTTTTGTTAATATAATTTATAAAAGCAGGAATAACTGGTGGTAAGCCATAAGAATCAAAATAATATACAGAGTTAGCATTATCAAAATACATAGCTATCCAATGACTTCCTTTTTGAAAAGATGTATCGGTGTTTGCAATTAAAGCCGCTGGTCTTTTAACTATCTTCGGTAGAGTATCGCAAGCAAAAACTCCTAAAAAATTTTGTGATAATAGCTCATCTTGTTGAGCATAATATGTCAATTCAAAGTTGTTCATCGTAATCGTCGTCGTCGTCGTTTTGTATATCCTTTTCTAAAATCCAACTGTTGAATTTTTCAGGATAACCCCACCACTTCACAAGTACTCTATTCTAACCATCTGGTAATTGTTTAGTCTTCAAAACCTTTTCAATTTTGTATTCTTTGATATTAGGATTAAAATCGATTTTCTGTAGTTCTTTTTCATAAAAACGTCCTTCTATATCTTCGCCTCCCAGATCTTGAATTGTATAAAGTATATGATTTCGGGTCTTCACAACATGTTTTACTTTGAAAACTTCTTCACTCCATTGAGGTAAATAACCTTTGTCAAATACACCTCTATGTTTACTAATTCGCACGTAATCTCCTATATCAATCTTAGACTTTCTAGTGTATAATCTTTCAGGGTAGAGTCTTTGCCATATAATTTTTTCGTTAGAATAATCTACATTAATAGGTTTTTCCTTAATAGATCTATGAACAGAGTGATTGTAGTTGGAAACAACTGCGGGTAAAATATCAATCCATTTATAAGTGGTAAACTCTGTAAAATATTTAAATAATTTAGTTTTTAAAGTTCTATTAAACCGTTCCACTATTGAACATTTAATGTCTTCGTTTTGAGAAGTAAAAAAATGTATATCGTTAGTTTTCAATAATTTTTGGAAATCTTTGTTGACAAATTCTTTTCCTTTATCGCTGCGCACTCTCCAAGGGATTCGACCTCTTTTTAAAATATTTTGAAAAGCATCACAAACATTCTTTGAGTGTTTTGATTTTAAGGGTTCAACCCATGCGTATTTACTTAATACATCTATACATGTAAGCATAAATTTGTATCCATCGTTAAAATCTGCTAAAGAAGACATATCTGCCAAATCAATTTCCCATTGTTGATCCATAGCTGTAACATAAATACGATTACGTGAAAATTTTTTGTTGACTTGTTTATGTAGAGTATAACTATCTTGTTTTGAAAGCCAATCTTTAACATTTTTACGTGTAATTGTTTTACGGTGCTTTCTAGCTTCAGCATATAATTTTTCAATACTAGAAAAAGCTGAGGGATTTCCGTGTAAATTTTTGTATAATTTCGAAAGTAAGGTGTTCATCGCTCTAGTACAAAGGAGTATACCGTCTAAGTGCTCTAGCTTTGCGCCGTATCTTCTTTTCTGTCGAGTTTCCTTTATTAAAGAATGAATCGTCTTTGATATCTTCCTCGGCACCACTTGAAAATAAATCAACACCTTTCACAAGTGGTTTATTCAACCGCTTGACACTACTAACTGCATGATCATCTGATTCTTCCGGAGGTGTATGGTAGGAGAGTTTCCGAGGTAAAGTGAATAACATTTTACGTAATGGGTTTCCTATAGCCTCTAATGGTACATTATATTTTTTCAAAGCATTAACAAACTCATCTACTCCAAGCGTTTGCGTAATTTTTGAACGTTTACGAGACAAATCATGTAATAAATCAATAATATGTGATCCTTCAATTAATTTTCCATCAATTAATACTTCACCTTGCTTATTAACATTTATACTAGGGTTACGTCGCACATGCTCCAATAATAAGGATACCGAGCGTTTAAACTGTTTAGGAATACCGCTAAGTAACTTTTCATCGTTCAACCAATTTTTTTCTTTTTGTTTCAAATCGTCACTATCCTTCTCATCTTCTTCGTTATCAATAACTTTTTGTTTTAAAATCACTGTAGTAGGTTGAGCCTTTTCATGTTCAAAAGTTAAATATTGTGAAAATAGTTGCGAGTACATTTTGTATTGTTCTTCAGGTGTTAACGTATTATCTTTCAAAATGCGCTCTAGCTCGTTACGATACATGTCAACTTGCTTAGCTATACCTGTCTTTTCATTTGAACTCGTCGTCGTCGAAGAAGAAGAAACCTGAGAGTTATTCAGTTTATTCAGAACCTCCTGAGGTATAAGAGCAAATTTATTAGCAAATTTTATTCTATAATAATTTCTCTGTAACAAAACTTGCTAATGTAGATAATAAAACGGGTAGTACTAGAGGTAAAAATGCTCCACCACTTTGAACAATTCTTACACGTTTATTATGTAAATCTTTTTTCTTGTTTTTTTCGTGTCTAGTAGCTAAACCTCTGAGCAATAATTTATGTTTGGCCAATTTCTTTTTTAAGTTTGAATTAATAGGAATATTACCGTTCAAAATGTTCAAACAAATTTCACATATACAACAGATCAAATCGGGGGAAGAATGTTGAAGAAGAGCACGTCTTTGAACACGATTTGAATTTTTTAACACATTGAGCTCGTGAATATATTTCTTTAATCTAGAAGCTATACAAAACAGACCGTACAGTACAAAAAAATTTTACAATAATGACCAAATGATGAGTAAACATTGAAATATTTATTGTATTACATTAAGATAGTAATGAAGCTTCATTTTGTATGACGATATTCAACTCTTCGCGTCTAGAAAAAGCACACAAGTTATTCATATTCATAAAAAATAGTTTATGAGCTGTATCTAGTTTTAAAAAAAGATCTTCTACAAAAATAGCGCGAGTTTCGACCATATCCAACTCCGTCAGTAATAGTCTAGCAAAACACCAAAATTGTGTAACTTTTTTACGTCCCATAGGTAAACCAACTTCACGCCGTAAATGGTTGCACGCCTTAGCTATGTCTTTGTAAAAAATCTTGGCTTCGGGTGAGAAACGAGTCCAAAACAAATCAGCTATTTCGCATTTCTGTTTGTTGTTTAGTATTTTACCTTAAATAAAAAATACTATAGTTTAATAAATAGTTAAAGAAGAGATATAAATTTTTACCTTTTACTTTATTTTGCACCATTCTGACAAAAACTTCAAATGCGGCGGACATTGTAATTGTCACAAAACAAACGAATTATAGAAAAACGACCAACCTCTTCAAAATTCTCGACTAGACTGATGAAGGGTATAATATTTTTTTCTGATTATGTAATAAAGCTATCGTATCAATATATCGTAATCTAGTTCCATTGATGTACAAGTTTTGAAATTTACTGCTTCGACTACAACAAGAAAATACGACAGGATTGAAAATATATATTTTGAAACACGCTCGTAATTGCATAAATTGACCATCATTCTGAGGACAATGTAAAATTTTTTCTACAAAATGTAGTAAGGGTATTATATGTAATTTATAATTTTCCCGTAATAATAATATTTTCTGATTTGTAACATTTTTTGTGTTTGGTATCGTAAAATCTGTAACATTTTTTGTGTTTGGTATCGTAAAATCTGTAACATTTACAGGTTCTTCTTCATTTTCATAAAATTGAAAAGGGTATTGTACCCATACAATAAAAACAGCTATGAAAAGGATCACAGCGAGAGTGTTTAAAAAAATGTGTTTACTGTATATCATATCGCTAAAATAATAGGATCCGACTAACCTGTATAAAGTTTTTTGTAAAAATGATGAATCATTTAGGTGTATACAAAATCATATGATCATTGTCGGGGAATATATTAGATCTAAGTCGATATTTTTCAGGACATGTCTGTGTAAGATCTATTAATAAATAACCGTATGGTTTACTAGTAGCATCCTCATACGATTCTATGAAATAATTTGAGGTAGTTGGAAAAATCTGTCGAGCCAGTGTGCGGACTTGTAATCTATCGCTTGGGTTTTTTAAAAGAATTAAATATTGAGCGTTTATCCTACTCGTACGCATTCCATCAAAAAAGGCATTCTGAACTATATGTATAATTGATATATTCCAATGATGCGATCCTTTAGTAAAAAGTTGAGTTAAACTTTGATCATTCTTCATCTCTTGCATCATATCATCCATAATTAATAATTTAGGTGTATCTTTACTTTTCTGAAGTTCATTCAAATCAGGCGAACCTTGAATAAATTCTACATAAGAACATTTCTGAACTAATTCATCGTAAGCTTCTTGCCATTCCGAATAACACCAATAAATTTTCACAGGAGCAGGGTGAAGCATTTCTTTAGCAAAAATTACAAGTTTTTTAACAAATTGTGTTTTTCCTGATTTTGTTGGAGCAGAAACTATACAGTTAAAAGGATGTTTCCATATATAAAACTTTTCATCATCATCATTTGACATCTCTTTTTGACAACAACAAAAACCAACCACCTTTTTACTTGAACAATTTTTAAAATGATTTTTATTATTATTTAAAACAAAATGTTACATAATTATCAAAATTACAATATAAAGCAGTGCACATGTAAAACATAAAGATAGATGATTATATAAAATAGAATAGCATTACTGTATGCAAAATATACGCGCAATGTATGTATGTATGTATGAAATTATATATATATAACAAGTAAATACGTAAGCAATTACATAAGCAATCAAAATATAGCTAATTAAAACATACAAGCTGTAATGAATGAATGAATGAATGTAAGCAAAACTTTTACAATTTACTGTTAATAAAATCGCGTAGTGTTTTGATAACAACAGCATCATCAAAATCATAATGATAACCTTCATCAATAAAACAAGCTACAGTATCCTTAAGAATTTTACGGCCAGTACTTGTAAGTGGTATACATCTAAATATGTCAATCATCTGTTTAAAAGCGCGAAGACTGTAATAACCTTGAACTTCACCTATAACATATTCAAAACAGTCAATGATAAGTCCCATCTTTTCATATAAACGATTAACTGTTGGTGTAATTGCGATATTATATATGGAATTACGAGCTGGACACTGATGATCCTCAACAATTCCTATCTCTTTCGCGCAATAACAATCAAAAATACACCCATTAAAGATGTCTTGTATAACTAACTCAGCACATATAATTATAAATAATTTTTCACCTTTTACTACTTGCTCATCAAAAAACCATGGAATATCTAAACCCGGAACACGTAACTCACAAATACGTCTGGTTTCGGCGTCCAACGAATTGGTATCCGACGCTGAATCGTAGTCTGGATCATTCAAACAATTGATGAAGAGATCATTAATAAACGACGTTTGAACGCTAGCTTCCTTTTGATCTTCACGAGCATTGCTTTGCTCTCCGGCGAATTTTGTAGCATGAATCCCTTCTTCTTCTTCTTTAATAATTTTCTTATCTGTAGCGACTTCTTCTTCTTTAACGATTTTCGGGGTAGAACCATCTTTTCCAGCAACGTCGTCGTTTTCGTTTGTTTTGCGTTTTATCGCTAGCTGTAAATTTGCTGCTAAAGCGTTGTACTCGTTTGAAATAGCTGGCGCTATCTCATGTATCATATTGGTCCAGCGCCAAAATTGCTAAAGAATAAAACATTATATTTTAAAAGAAAGAAAGAATTCATATATCAACTCACTTCTTTAGATAAACACCATGTCGTTCCATTAAACAAATTGTTAAATCGTACTGTAACCCCGTCCCTCTCGACCAGCATTTTATAACCAAGGTTGATGCCACATCGACCTCCATGTGAAAATGTCTTTTCAATAATATTGACATTGCGACCTAGTATACCGTATTGTGGTAAAATGAGCTTGAATCCGCGACCGTACGCCTCTTTTGTTTTAGGGTCGACGTTACGAAAATAGATTGACACGTATCTACCTTCAACCACTACAAATAATGCCATGTTTTCGTCTAACATAAACTGGTGTTCCATTTTTGAAAATTCTTGAAGAAATATTAAAGAGAGAGAGAGAAGAAGAAGAAGCGAGTAGTTTTTGTAGCAACAAAACAGATAAATGTATAAAGTGTTCAAAATTTTTGAGTAAAAGGAGGTTATAGTTATAATAAAATAACCAAGATATATAGCTTATAGCTGTAAGAGGAGGAGTTATAGGCATAATAAATATTCAAGACATATATCCTACAGTATTCTACTATTCTGAGGAGTATATGAGAGGAGGAGCTATGATCTACAAAAATAAAATAAAATGTGTTTATGTTGTATGGTAACCTTTGAGATCAAAGCTAGAAAAATATATGTATTTTATGTGTTATAGTAATTATCAAGGTCAGAGCTATAGAAGCAATATAGCCACGTGCGCATGAGTTATAAGGGTCTTTAAAGCTTTTCCACATAAAAAGAAAAGATGGTGCAACAGGGTTATAAGCAGCTATTACAGTTATTTTATAGCTTCAAGAATCAAAACAAAAATACTAGGGTTGTACAGTAAAACAGGTTTTCAACTGGTTTTAACTGGTTATATGCTAATAAAATAAGCTAAAGAAATGATATGGGCACGTGTTCATGAGTTATAGAGGTCTTTAAAGCTTTCCCATCATAAAAAAGAAAAGTACCACATTAACCCCATAAATAATAATTAAATCTCTACCATAAAATTAATAGTTTTTGCTAATTTATAAAAATTTTCTATTATTACTGTATAAGTTTTTGATGAATAGGTTGTTTTCTATTTTTCTAGTTTATAATTTTATATTTTCTAGATTAGATAATTTTTATAATGAAGCCTATTTATGAGGATATTACTTCGGACGAAGACGACATGCCTATGGAAATTTTAGAAGATATTACTTCTGATGAAGACGATGAAACAATAGTGAATGAGTCTTCAGAGAATATTACCTCCGAGAAAGAAGAAGAAGAAGAAACACTCGATAATAATAATAATATTTTGGAAGAAGAAGAAGAAGAAGGAACTGTTTTAGATTATGATGATGAAGATGATCAATACAAAAGTTATACGCCTCACAGTTCTGATGAGGAAGAAATTTACGAAACAGCTCAAATTGGTGGTGGTGGTGGTGGTATTGAGGGTAGTGGAGGTGTAACGAATGCATCTTTTGTTGCGGATGATTTTTTCGAACTAGGTCAACCCAGTACCGTAAATATTAGGCGTTTTAATACCGAAGGTCGCGAGTACTCTGTGAACTTTCGTAATACCGAACATATGGACGATTTAAATGCTCAAATAGTGCCAACGTTTCAACGTATAGTAGAGCGAATTTCTGAGAATGTCGCTGATAATGCGTTTATAGGGTTTTCCTTTGACCATCCAGATTTGACAAAAGGTCGTGTTTTGATACCTTTTAGACCGAAACATGCTTTAACTGGAGACTTGATTGTAAACACTCTTAACGCTGTTCTTCAATCAAATGAGCAAATACAAATTGATAGTCGTCAGTCTACAATTCGTACCATTGTTGTAACACCACCTGAGGGTAGCGGTAAGCTGATTAAAATTACTTATGTAAGATTTTTATTTATTTATTTATTTATTTAAGGTATTCACAATGCTCATCAATATTTAAAACATAATGATTTTCTAAAAGATAAACGCTGTATTATTCAAATCAGCAACACGGATGATTTATGTTTTGCTAGAGCTCTAGTTGTTGCTAGAGCTTACATTCATAAAAAAGATAAGAATGCTGAGCACAAATGGGAAAGTATTCGAAAATCTGACAAGTCACATCTGCTGCAAACAAAGGTTGCTAAAGAACTGATGACCTTAGCAGGCTTAGCTAATCACCAAGGAGCTTGCGGTTTTCATCAGTGGGAACAATTGCAAACTGTTTTATTACCCGATTATCAAATCAAAGTTTTTAGCAAAGAACGCTTTAAAGATTTAATATTTAGAGGTTAGAGTTTTTTTATTTGTCTGTTATTGTGTACGTATTTAGAGTTTTAAGGACCTGAAGCAATGCATGTTTTAAATATTTACCACCATGATAACCATTACTCCGTCATTACAAAGATGCCTGGATTTTTTGACCGCAGCTACTTTTGTCCTCATTGCGATCTGGCCTACAACAACAAAATGGAACACAGATGCAGAAACGTTTGTCCTCTCTGTTACAATACACCTCCCTGTAATCAATTTAATGCTCGAAAATGCAAAGATTGTCTGCGATATTTCTAAAACGATAAATGTTTTGCTCGACACAAGCTTGTTTTTACTCAAAGACGTCAATCGAAACGTCAAAAAACAGGGGTATCTATTTGCGATCGTTTCAAAGTGTGCGAACAATGTGATACACTGGTTCGACGAGCACATTCTAATCCTCATAATTGCGGTTATTTTGAATGCAAAACATGCAAGAAAAGCGTACCTAAAAAAGGTATTAGATATGGTGTAATTATTTATTTTATTTTATTTTATATGAAAATTTTTATTTTAGATCATTTATGTTTTATGCAACCTGTTGGTAACGAACAAATTGAAGAGGAAGAAGATATATTTGAAACAAATGTTGATGAGGATGAGTGTCTAGATGATAATGAAACAGGAATTACCGATAAATGTCCTGTTAATCAAAAATTTGTTTTTTATGATTTTGAGACTACACAGGAAAAAATTCTACGACAAAGCGAGTTAGGGGATGTGTTCGAACATGAACCAAATTTATGTGTTGTCCATACTGTATGCGATCAGTGTCGTCAAAACGAGGGAGATTTTTGCTGCAATACATGCGGTCAACGCGAACCTATTTTCAAAGGATCTACATGTCTAAATGATTTCTGCGAATACCTTTTTGCAAAAGGTATGAAAAACATTACTGCAATAGCGCATAATTCTCGAGGATTCGATGGACAGTTTATAATGCAGTTTTTGTATCGTAATGGACATCATAAACTACATATCATTAATAAGGGTGAATTAGTAAATTGTTTATAGTTTTTCATTTTCATCTATTTATTTATTTTTAGGTTTAGAGTTGATGTGTATCAAAGTAGGGTCGATAAAAATTATTGATTCTCTGAACTTTCTTCCGATGCCTTTGGCGGCTTTACCAAAAACATTTGGAATAAGTGAAATATGTAAAGGATATTTCCCTCATTTCTTTAATAGAAAAGAAAATTACGGATATATTGGCTCATATCCATCACCCAATATGTACGGTTACAATGCTATGAAACCTGCGGCTCGTGCCACGTTTCTGGAGTGGTATAATCGAAAGCTTGAAACAGTAAGTTTGCAAAAGTATAAAGTTTTGCATTTAAATGCATCATTGTTTAGGGTTGTCAATTTAATTTTGATAATGAGTTAATTGACTACTGTCGTAGCGATGTGCAAGTTTTACGACAATGTTGTATGAAATTTCGCGATATTTTTATGGAAGAAACAAATGTCGATCCTTTTGAAAATTCAATAACCATTGCTAGTGCTTGCAACTTAGTTTTCCGACGTTTATTTTCGAAGCCAGATACTATTGGTGTAATACCATACAAAGGTTATGGTAAAGAAGAAAGACAATCTGTTATAGCCTTAAAATGGTTGAAGTGGTTAGTCCATAAAAATGAAAAATTGTATATTCGACATAAACTTAATGGTGGCGAAGTTCAAATTGGAAGATTCAGAGTTGATGGTTTATCAGGTAGTTTTGTTCAAATTTTTGAAATTTTAATATCTATATGTTTGCTCATTAAGACACGACAATTTATGAATTTCACGGTTGTTATTGGCATGGTTGCCCTAAATGTATGAAAAATAGATATCAATTAACAGCCGATAATAATACAAAAGCAGTCGATGCATATGAGCGCACTTTTAACCGGGTTATGGAACTTCAAGCACTCGGTTATAGCGTAGTCGAAATGTGGGAGTGCGAGCTTTTACAACAACTTCACTCAGATCCCGAAATGAAAACATTTTTTGATACAGTCAAAATACCAGAACCTATAAATCCTCGAGAAGGTAAAATCTTGAATTGTTCTTTTTTATTTTGTCAAAAGTTTTCTTGTTTTAGCTTTCTTTGGCGGTCGCACTAATGCTGTAAAACTGTATCATAAAATTAAGTACAATGAAGATGGTACACCTGCAGAAAAGATCAATTATGTAGATGTATGCAGTTTATACCCGTTTGTCAACAAATACGGGAAATACCCTACAGGTCATCCAAAAATCTTTACTGAAGATTTTGAAGAGGTCAGTTCAACGTCACAACCTTATGAGGGGTTAATCAAGTGTAAGGTTTTACCACCTCCCAAACTCTTACATCCTGTTTTACCGTATCGACATGGTGGTAAATTATTGTTTCCTTTATGCAAAACTTGCACGCATGATTCACAAAAGACCGCATGCGTGCATAACGACCAAGACAGAGCATTAGACGGTACATGGGTTACGATAGAATTATATAAAGCCTTAGAGAAGGGATATAAGGTATATTGTTACGGTAATGGTTCTTTTTCTATGTATATTATTTTTTGTTTCAGATCCTCAAGATTTTCGAGGTTTGGCATTATGATAATATTGAGCAATATCATCCAACCAAAAACCCCACTGGTGGTTTATTTACTCAATATGTCAATACCTTTATGAAAATGAAACTAGTAAATTTTATATTATGTAAATGTGACAGAATTTGATTGTAATTTTTATAGGAGAGTGAAGGCTATCCTGCTAAAGCTCAAACAGATGAGCAAAAACGTGAATACGAGATGGAGGTCTACAATCGTGAGAATATTTCATTGGATTCTTCAAAAATTTTAAAAAATCCTGGAAAGAGGGCTTTGGCTAAATTAATGCTAAATTCTTTCTGGGGAAAAGTAACTATACATAGTTTTTTGTAATTCATTTAATTAATTTTATGTTTTTTAGTTTGGTCAACGAAACAATATGGATAAGACTGTTATCCACAATGCACCCAAAGAATATTTTGAACTTGTGATGAATGTCGCCAACATTATTAAGAATGTTAGACTAATCAATGAACAATTGGTGTCAACAACATATTGTCAACATGATGATTTTGCCGAAGTCATGGGAAATACTAATGCTGTTATTGCAGCTTATACGACGGCTCAAGCTCGATTAAAGTTATATTCTTACATTGAGCGATTAAAAAGTCGAGTATTGTATTTTGACACGGATAGTATTATTTACCTGTCAACAGTTGACAAACAACAATATCAAGTACCCACTGGTTGGTGTCTTGGTGAAATGACTGACGAGTTACGTGAATATGGTTCTGGATCTTACATTACCGAATTTGTTAGTGGAGGTCCTAAAAATTACGCCTACAGGTTGTACAGTCCCTCTACAGACCAATACCGTCACGTAATCAAAGTCCGCGGTATCACTTTGTCATCAGATACTATGAAAAAAGTTAATTTTTATTCGCTTCGTCGAATGGTTTTTGCTTTTGTAAAAAACAATGGAAAAGAAGAAGTAGATGTACATAGTCTCCGTATAGAGCGTCAGCAAGATCGTAAAGTTGTTACTCGTAAAACTTTGAAAAAATTTCGTATAGTATATGATAAACGTATTTTGAAACGTAATTTTTGTACATTTCCTTATGGTTGGACTAAATAATTTTACAATAAAGTAGAATGTTGCATCGAATTAAAAATTTTTCTTTTTGATATGCAAAGATTTTTTTCTCTTTTCTACATGTCTTTTACGACTATTTTTGATCATTTTTTATAATAGACCTTCTTGGTCATTTTTGGCAGAACATCAAAATTTATACGCATGCACCCGTAAGGATAATGTTTCATCTCGTAATGACTCTCCCGAGAATTTACTCATTAAACAGACCATTACTGACCAATTTGACCGTTTGAGATTGACTTGAACGATCGTTCAGGAATGGGGCCTCCGAGCATATTTACGCCTGCAGGTGGCGCCCTTTTGTCAAAGGGGGTCCAGGGGCGCAAATTTTTGAAAGGCTTATCCTGCCCACGGGAGAAGCCATTTTTACACACAATCTCTTTTTATTTCTTTTCCATTTTTTGTTCATTTTAGTTTTCCTTTTTCACCTACAGTAACACATCTATTACCCTAATTCCTCCATTACCATAATAAAAATTTACCGTAATTCTACTATTACGGTAATTCCCGAATCTGTATCCTTTACCGTACGTCAACTCTCCAAATTTTCTACACGCTTTTTACGACCAGCTCGTTTGGTCATCTTTCTATAAAAGACCTTTTTTGTCTACATGCTTTTTACGGCCAGCTCGCTCTGGTCATTTTTATAAAAGACCTTCTTGGTCATTTTTGGCAGAACATCAAAATTTTTACGCATGCACCCGTAAGGATAATGTTTCATCTCGTAATGACTCTCTCGAGATTTTACTCATTAAACAGACCATTACTGACCAGATTGACCGTTCTGACATTTGTTGACTTGAACGATCGTTCAGAAAATGGGACCTCCGAAATATATTTACACCTGCAGGTGGCACCCTTTTGACAAAGGGGGTCCGGGGTGCAAATTTTTGTGGGCTTCCTCTTCCCAGAGGGGAAGCCGTTTTTACACTCAATCACTTTTTATTTCTTTTCCATTTTTTGTTCATTTTAGTTTTCCTTTTTACGTTCATCATTGATTTTCCTTTTCCACGCACAGTAACACATTTATTACCATAATCGAAAAAATTACCGTAATTCTACAATTACGGTAACTCTAGAACATACATTTTTAACCTTGCGACCTATAAATCGACTTATATGTTTACTGTACGACCTATAAATCGACGAAGAAATTAACCGTATATGTTTACTGTACGACCTGTAAATCCGACAAAAGCCAATCGTGTATGTTTACTGTACGACCTATAAATCGGAAAAAAGTGACAAATTATAGGTCGTACACAATAGATAGGAGTATCCTTAAGCGTACGACCTATACGGTCCGGCCTTACTACTAATGCAGTTGTAGTGTAATTTTGCAAAATCTGGGAATTTACCCGGAAACCCTATTTTTTATTAAATGTTTCTATATTTAAAAATGCGAAAATAGCTTCAAGTTAAAGTCTTTCGCAGAGGGCTTCACTAAAATATTTTTTATCAAAAAATTTTTAGTAGTTTGTTGGGTGTGTCTAACGTCAAAAAATGAAATAGAACTAACTCTATTCCATCAGTTTTACTATTTTGCAGAATGTCAAGACAAACAGACTGTAGGTATATACAAAACTGAGTGAATTATGAATCATAGGAAAAACCAATGAGTAGTAATGGATAATTCTAGCATAGTAGCTACTGTAGCTATTTATGGTATGAAATTTGAAGAGAAAAGCGTTAGGTGAGCACTTGTTGTCATCTGACCTGTTGCATAGTTCGTATTTTCATTATGAATATATGGCGAAATCTAGAGCTACATTACTCCAACGATTCTACTTTTCTATACCAACCTGAATATCTCACGCAGAGCCCGGTTAGGATGTGCTTGATCATGAACAGCGTCAAATGTCATGACATAATTGAATGAATTTTCCCAATGTTGGCTTAATTTCGCTGCATCCATCACTGAATATTCGACGTTTGTGACGACATTTTCTTTCGAAATTCTTTCTTTGGCGTCGTGGATAGCAGATTCTATGACGTCTATCCCGTGAAATTTGGTTTTGGGGTACAATTTCGACAGAGTATATATGGCGGTTCCCCATCCGCAACCAACATCTAGGGATTGGCATCCATTTTCTGCAAGGGAAAACTCGCTGACCGTGTGAATGAAGAATGAAATTTCCACAGCAGACAGCGAAACATTACCTAGCATTTCGTGAATAGAAGGATCATGGTGAACCAGAGATGGTATGACAGCCGAAAACTGTACGGCAGGCGTATTCTCGTAAAATTTTCCATAGTCGTGGTACGTTGTGCCTGCGGAACGGAACGAGTGAACATAGAATACGTGCATCGGAAATTGCGAGTGGAAGCTTACCTCCAGGTCCATCCAGTTTGAAACATTTTTCTATGGCAGTGAATGCGCCAAAAACCATGGGTAAGTGGACTAACATTGCCATATGCGGGCTGCCTACTTTGAAGTATCCACGATTTTCTTCAGGTATGGAGAAGGTTTTACCATCCCCAGATTCGACGATGCCAGCGCAGACCATGGCATTGAGCCATTCTTGAACATATCTATAATTTGTTTTTTTAATGTTTGAAAATTGAAAAATGATTAAAAATAAGTACCCTCGTCGCAGTTGTTTACACAAAGCCTTTACTGTATAATTTTTAACTAAAGTAAAGTTTAATAAGATTCACAAATTTCTAATCCTGTGCGACATACGGTTAAGCAGGAAACGGTAAAAATATAAGGTTGTCTTGCTTTCCATCTATTAATTATAAGCATATAAGACTACGCATAAGCGGAACGATGCTTCATCTTGATCAAAGTTGAATACATTGAAAATTTAAATGAACGGTTATGATGTTCAGGTCCTTTCTAACTTGCGGTAAAAAAATTTTGTCATTGCTCAAATAATGTAATGGGCAACCATACATGCACAGCATGAAAATTCTGTTAGGGTCAGTCAGGATGGGCCAGAAATTTTTTCTTCCTTGATAGCAAAAGGTCTTCTAACATGATTGTGTGCCACTAAGTCGACTGTCCCAGTGTTGAGGCAACCCGTTCCCGCTACTCGGGACTTCAGTAATAGGCTCAGTCCGGGACTTAAACCCAGGACCTTGCGGCTACCGTCCGCACGCTCTAACCAACTGAGCCAACCGAGCAGCGGGAAAGGCACTCTCTTTTTGCAACAATTCGTAGTTGAGGTGGCTGCTTTGACCACTCTCAACATCAGTAAGTCGACCATTCCAGTAGTAAGTAGACTGTTCCAGAAGGTCGACTGCACTGAAATTTAGCATGACTTTTTTGCATAAGCCTCAATCCTGAAAGCAGTCTAATCTCGTAAATTTTGATCATTAAACTGTCATGGACTTTGTCGACTTCGTGGAACAGCCGACCTACTGAGACAGTCGACCTATTGTGACACTCGACTTATTTGGAATTGATACGTCGCTAAAATTATGCTTATATCATTGGTCGACCTAGTGGGACGGTCGACCTACTGGGATGGTCGACCTACTGGGATCGTCGACTTTGGAATAGTCGATCTAGTGGGACGATACCTTTAACATCCAAGCAGCATATTCTTCAACCTATATTATTCACATGTGAAATTATTTGCTTGATCAGCACTTCTAAAGTGTTGATGTTATTCCTTTAGAATCAGGAATGCTTTGTTAAAAATTGTTAAACTGCAGCATTATTTCTATACTTATGACGTCTTTCTCTTTTTTTCTTATTTTCCTTCATCATCTTCATGATCAATGCTGGGAGATAGAATTTGCTGAGAAATAATCAAAATCTGCTGGGGTCCATGCCCCTTCAAACCGCAATGTGCATATATGGTGGTTACAACAAATATCGAAGTGTGGTATAAGTAGGAATTCGAGGTATATTTTTCTGATTGAAACTGTTAGACATTATGATTCAAGCAACTATAGGATACCATTCGAAGATTTTAAAGAGTTTCGATTTAACAGCTGATTAGCGATGGGGTTCACTTTCACAATATTCACAGGATTTATTTCACGTAAGGTCAAAAATTCACGCACCAATTTTATGCATGTGATCTTCAATTCACACTCAGCTGCATGTGACATCTTCCAAGTTTGTAGCTTCGGAGCTTTACTTCTTATTTTTACTTTATTAACTTTCTTCTAAATTGCTATAAAGCTGTCAAAAATAAAAAATCAGGTTTTCACTTAAAATTTTTCCGTATTTACGAATTCTTCTGGAGCCTGTCATAGTTTATGAAAAATCATAAAATCTAATTTTTTTTTCATGTCAAACCACTTTGGTCAATCGGAAACTCCGAACACAGACGATACTTATTTGTGCTTCGGCGACTAAAACTTATGTTTATGCATATAAAAACATACATTGTACTTCAATATATTTTTTCACAAAAACTGATTGTATCGATTGACAAAAAACTCCAATTTATGTTACACGCTGGAATCAATGTTCTTTTCTCTGGTTTCCTCATTTGTATTTTACGTTTTGCTGCCCCAAAGCTCATTTGAAAATATACGTACTATAGAGTTATTTACTGCCAACAGTGAACAAAAGGGGAAGCACAGATCTGATCTGGTTGCTGTAATATGGTGAAATATGGTTGCCTACCTAGATTTACATTTAGTCTCTCGTGCCAAAGTTTCGCACGTCTTCGGAGTCGAATCCAAGCAATCAAATAGACCAGCATTATAGCCAACTAAAGCAGCTGCTGCTGCGTATCCGTAATTAACCAAATCGTTAATTTTCGGCTCGAAATTCATCACAATAATGGAATACAAAAGGGTATTTCTGGCAAAAATCTAACTAGAAACTAACACAATGACGTGGTTCAGTTGCTGATTGCATTTAACGTAAATATTTATTCTGTCCATTTAACCTACATCAAATAAACAGGTTTCAATGGATAAGGAAGTATGTTGTTGACAACTTTCTCGTCGAAAACTGGCCTGTAATTTTATGGCAAGCAAAAATCAATGCTGTGTTTCTCCGTACACTAGAATTTTTCACATTAGATCATTAACGTTAAAACGCAGATGCAGCGACAAGAAAAAATAGTGGTTTTGATTTGACACGCTATTTTCACTGAGTATAAATGCGTATAATGTTCGAAAATATGGATTTTTTCCCCGACAAAGAGAGGCCACAATCAAAGAAACAATATTTTTATTTTTGATTCAGAACGAACTGCAAGTCTATTTGATTAGACGAGAAAATTATCAGTCAGTATATTTCTAACTGACGGATGAGAAAGATTCTCTCAATGATTAAAGTAATATGCTCACTCTCCATCCAAATTGAACTTACTTTCATCGGTCCCCTGTATCCACCATTTCAAAATGAGTACACTATAGATACTTTTTTGTCGAAATTCTCAAATCATCCCTGTACATCCAATCCTACACTCTGTTTTTCTTGAAATACTTGTAAATAATAAGCGTGGAAAGCAAGTGCCATTCCATATTTTTACGATTTGCTGCAAAACAATATCTCACATAGAAGGACTGGAAGTTTGTGAACCTACTCAACTGCCTTCCGCCAGCCTTCTGAGAAAAGCAAGACGCCTTACAAAGCCATTGCTATCTGCAATACTAAGCAAATTTTTTTCTTGAAATAACCTTACCGGGTAGAACTCATCAGGATCTTTTTTGCGCACGGCAAAAATAATGGATTCTTTTGATTTCTAGTGTCCGACTATCGGTGAAAAAGTATAGATGAACCTTATCTTCGCATTCGATTGAATTCACTCACTATGATTGATCAGGTGGAACTGTCCAATTATTCATTTCTCAATATCAGTATCCAAGAATATAGATCAATATGATCCTGTACAACCAAAAAGAAAAATGGTATCCAGTGAGAGGCTTTTCAGACTATCTTCTGCATTCTAACTCATTGCCGTCGACTATGCTAGCCTAGCCACTAGACGGTTCGATAACTGTGGTGTGGCTGCTTAATGAACAGGCTATACACCTCTAATAAAATCCTTCCCTACTTTGAACAGGGCACTACCACCACCGATGTCATATAAAATATTCAATGTGTTCAGCGCAACAAAAAAAATATCACCATGGTGAGAGGCTCGAACCGTTGACGTGCAGCGCTTGTAATTGTCGTTGTTGTGTGTGTGTGGTGTGTATATGTGTGGGCCGTGCATACATCAGAGATTGGCCGTAGGGGTGATCTTGATCCCACGTAGAAAAAGTTTGACCTCACCAGGATATCCATTCCAATTGTGATCTTTGAAAACAAGCGGGTTCTAACGCGTGAATTTTGGTATCAATCGATAGATCGTGATGATATCTAATCAAAAATAAGCTTATATTCTATTTTTGAATGAGTTACTGTTTGTTTGACCTCCGCAGAATTTCCTTACCACCAATACGCCAGATAGGCTACTAAATGATTTTGATGAGTCTAATTGCCATTTATGAACGTATGAAGTAATTTTTCAGGCAACATTTCTGAATATAAGTGTTCGCGAAATCTGTGATCACTTTTTTCCATTTGATGAAAAGCTATATTTTTTCAAATTCAATGGAAAGCTTTTACCTTCAATTGCAAAATTTTAATTTTCAAGTCATTTGGATATTTACATGAATTAGCATTCAACTTTCACCATGTCACGGATGAACGTATAAGTATGAAAAGAAACCGTCGGCCGTTTCAAGTAAATTCTTGACTTGGTGAACACGGGATATGGTTAAAATTTACGAAAGCTTCCATAGGAAAAATCACTCACCCATGAATCGAGTCATTCACTGGAAAATAGACTATAAATTCGAAGCCAGCAGTTTTTCAATTGACATTTTAAACTTTTTGTGCCCATTTAATTATCACACTTCTAGTCAAATGTTCTGGTTGTCTATTCTGTTTACTCTAATTGCTTTTGCAGCAGCACAAGGTATGTAACACATTTGTTTAGCATAGATAAGAAAGTAATTTGGCGTTTATTCTTACCCCATTCTTGGGATACCTATGTTCCTTGGTACTTTTTGTAACTTCTTTTTTTACAATAAAACAACGCTTTTCTGGTGATAATTTTTTGATTCCTTCAAGTCAAATCATGACTTATATATGGCTGATACCCTGTACATCTTACAGTAGAAATTCTTCGTGACGTATAAAAAATACACTGACAAAATTTTCAGAGGGAGTCCGTTTCCTTATTTGGTCGATATCAGATTACCAGGACAGATACCATGAGAAAAATGACTAGTCTCACTCAAATATGAAGTTTTGAATATCTCTAATACTGATTCATTAAGTATTATTTGAAATTTTCTGGTTTTTCAGAAAATCTTTTTACATCTTCTATGGGTTACATGTCCAGACTACGGTATAATATAATCCTTTCTCATTATGAGGCTCATTTAAAAATAAATGTAGAAAAATCATCAACTCCGTTTGGTAACATAAATAATCATTTACGGGCTTTTGAATAAACTCGGGCTAGAATGCAAAAAAACTGGATCAATATCGATGATTATCATATACTACTTTGATGCACTCACACTTTTAGTTGTGTTCAACATTCGTTGGAATTTCTGGAAAGCCTGACTTTGGTCCCTTTATTTTCTGTCAGATGCTCCTGTGATGAGTCGATATTCTGGTTAATTTCGGTATTCCGGTTAAAAATAATTTTTTCAGCGCGTTTTATTTCACAGACCCAACCATCAATACACCTGATTCGACCCCGTTAATTGTTAATACTGAACCGACGCTTGGTGTTACACCCTCTGGGTCGAGTAGTTCTGGAGTTGAACAAACTATAGTTACTACGGGCGCAATGCTCAGCAATGTCAAAAATGCAACCAGCGAAGTCAAACCCAAGAAGAAGAAACATCACGGGAAAAAACAATCGGACCGTGGCAAGGCTGTTTTTCACAGCTCACACGGCAGGAGGAAATTCAGGCTCCAGAACTCCACGGAATCAACTGCCGGCATAAAATCTAATGGTAAAGGTGAAGGCAAAAGGCACAACAAGAAGTATCACAGTCATGGTCACCATGGAAAGAAACTTGGACAGAAGAATAGCACGACGACAATACTCGTAGATTCATCTCCTTCTCAGACCACAGAAGGGATCAATTTTTAGAGTAGCAAATTTTCGTTTATCATTCTACGTACATATGTTATGCAGTAGAAATAAAACAATGTTTTTCAGACATTTTTGGTTGAATCAAAAATGAGAAACTTATAAGAAGTAAGATGAAATCCTTTGCAGTCCCTTCTAAAAAATTCTGTTAGGGTACAAACTATCATACAGTACGATTTTTAGCCTTTTGATTGCTACAGTTGATATGTAGTGCAGGTTTTTGTTGATAATGAGTGAGCAGAAGGTTAGACTGCCTCTGGAGAATATGAATCATTACAATTGTCACTTCGAAATGAAGGAAGCAGTGACAACCATAAAAGTAGGTTCAATTTGACACATAATTTTTATGGTGTAGAAAATTGTATTGTGGCAAAAAAGCTAAATTACTTTATGGCAAATCGTTGAAACAACTCAAGCTTCCCATGTTTGATTTGGGTATATTTGATGTTTCAAGACTTTCGATGATTTGAAAAATTTATTGAAAAAATTATCAGTTTGTCTCCTTGTCGGTCTTGGATGACAAAGTTTCTCTCTGATTACAGTAACAAGCTTTCGAAATTTTCTGTCCCTATTTCCATATCGGATTCGCTATAGCTGTCATTTCAGAGAAAACGATTTATAGCTTCACTAGTCCTGGATCGACCTTTATTTCCGCGAAAAAAATTACTTGAGAAAAGTCTAATACCAAAGAAGGTAACACCTACGGAATGCGAGGAGAGCCTCTTGAAAAATGTCGTTACCATTTGAAAAAATTTGTTACCACTTGAAAAAATTTGTTACCACTTGAAAAAAGTCATTACCTTCGAACATGATGGACAACATTTTTTCATGATGCATCGCAAAAAAATCAAGACGTGAGAGTTTTTTGATGTTCGACTTTCTTTTCAAGTGCATCGCATTTTTTCAAGATAATCCTGAAAAAAATTAAGATCCCATCTTGAAAAAAAAACCAAGATGAAAAAAAATTAAGACGACGTCTTTTAAAGAAAAAAATAAAGTCACGGCTTGCGGACAGAGGGCGCCCTTTTACGGGACAGCAGAGGCGGGAGGGATATTTTTCATGGGGAATCCGATGGGCATATTATCGTTTGTTTGCCGGGTTCCTGAGCAGATGGGGAATGGCCTTAAAGCAGCCGACGGAGTCCAAAATTGTGATTATTTTCCGGAATTACTGCATTTTGAGTGAAAGACACGCATTTTCTACGTTTTCCTGAAAAATCTATGAAAAACAAATATGATTTCGATGAAAAAAAATTAAGACGACGTCTTTTAAAGAAAAAAATAAAGTCACGGCTTGCTGACGGAGGGCGCCCTTTTACGGGACAGCAGAGGCGAGAGGGATATTTTTCATGGGGAATCCGATGGGCATATTATCGTTTGCTTGCTGGGTTCCTGAGCAGATGGGGAATGGCCTTAAAGCAGCCGACGGAGTCCAAAATTGTGATTATTTTCCGGAATTACTGCATTTTGAGTGAAAGACACGCATTTTCTACGTTTTCCTGAAAAATCTATGAAAAACAAATATGTCCATCGAATTCCGCCTGTAAAATAAGGGGCCAACTATACTTCGCCGTACGGCACCGTGCGGCGCCACATTGAGCTGCTATACTTCGCCGCACGCGCCGTACGGCGCCGCGCGGTGCCGTACGGAGCCTGATGAGTGGCTGCTACACTTCACGCCTTACGGTGATAAATGATAAGTAAATGAAAATGATAACTAGCTGCTATACTTACGTGTCGTACGGTGTCGCGCAGCGCCGTACGGCGCATGATAAGTAGCTGCTATACGTGCGTGCCGTATGGCACTGTACGGCGAAGTATAGTTGGCCCCTAACTCCACCCCTCTGCCTGTCGCGAACCCTGCGATATTTCATTTACTCACGATATTTTTTTGTTATTTTGAGCAATTTCTAATGAGATAATTAGCGCGCTTTCCGTTTCACATTTTTTTAAATTTTTATTATCGAATGAACTGAAATATTAATTTCTGAACTTTCATTGACATGGCAACAAAATCTTATCTGAAAACTTATCTTAGTCATCAGAGATGCACCGGGGACCCGGACCCGAAACGAGATCCGAAATTACCCGACCATTTTGTTGGACGCGGACCTGATATTCGTAAAATTTTGAACCCGGATCCGATATTTCCAAAATTTTGGACCCGATACATGTCCAATAGTCATAGACATTTATTTTTTTTAATCCAATAGATTAACGTGTTTATATCTTTTTGTATGTTGGTTCCTGTTTACCCATAAAAACCTTCGGAGAAATTTATTGGTGGTCGTTGCTTTTTTTAACAATTATTTTTTTATATAGCGTGACACTGTCACGCCTCGTAAAAATCAAGAGCGCCTTACGCCAGTAAGCCCTGAACTCAGAAATCAAGTTTGAAGGGTTCCCATATATATATAAACACAGGAGGCGGAGCAAGACTTTTGAGTGGCTAGTTTTAGAAATTTTTATACTTTGATGTGCCGCCCATCTTGATTTTTTTAAGATGACTGCTAGATTTTTTCAAGATTTCATCTTGATTTTTTTTCAAATTTTTCATTTTTTTCAAATTTTTCATTTTTCATTCACTTTTCAAGAAATCGGGAATGCTACCTGCGACGACTGACTTGAGAGAACTTTTTCAGTCTAAAAGTCAACGTTAATTTGTCAGCGTTGTAATTTTGAAGAAATTTGTGGAGCAAAATTCGATACGCAAAATTTCTAAAAGTCGATTCAATTTAGACGTTCTGTGCTATATGTTAGTGCATGAAAGTTTAGTTCTACTCTACAACGTCGATTTTCTATGAAACACGAAACACAACTATGAGCAGGCTCATATTTGAAATCATTATTCTAAATGGTAAATAAGATTTCAGTTTTGTCTTTCAGAAACTTATAATTGTAAACATCTGAAATGAGGAATTGAATAAAATTCAGAAAGGAACCAAAAAAGACTGCCGAAATACTCTGTGGTCGTGATTAATTTCCATAGAAAATTCACATCTATTAACCATCGTTGATCAGATGTTTTTCATTCAAGCCAATGTGAAAACACATAGAGCAATGTTACTTTAAGAAAACTTTCCTGTTAGAAACCTTGCAACCACCAAAAAATCCCAAATTTATTCAATCGGAAAAGCCGTGTCAGATTACATGTTGTCGGCTTCAGATCTATGACTTGCTTTGCATCACTTGGTATTTTACCTTTTCCTGTACATTATAATCATAGAATCTCAAATCGGGGCTGGTGGTATCAACCAATTCTAATGCAAATCGAAAACACTCGAGAAAAACGTATTCAACCGCGAAAAATGATGTTGCAACTACTTGGAAAAAAGCAGTTTGTAGATTTTCAGAGCTTAAGTGCCGATTATTCCACAATATTCGTTTTGGCTGTCTGGAAATGTTCTTAGTAGCAATTCTTCTCAGTTTGGTTCTGATTGTGGCTTCACAAGGTGAGCATGATAGTCCTACAGTGTCTTATCGACCGTGTTTCATGACTGAGGTGATATCCTAATATGCAGCTTTCAAGTATCAATCAGATGCTCAGCATCAAGTTGTTCGAGACATGCTGCAGATCTGTTTCACATGTTTGGCATGCAATCAGGATTGTCTCTCCATCATGGCTCTTAGAGAGAAAGTATTTTTGTAATAAACAAGCCCGTGTTTACATGAACCGAATAAATTGAATGAAGTTTACTTACATTTGCTGCGTTTTACAGTTTTTTACCGAAAAGATTTTCAACCACAATAAAAATTCCAAAAAGTTAAAATATTTCAACATCCCTACCCGTCATTATAATGAGATGTGTGAGTCGTCGAACTCATTTTGCGGTCGAACTCAGTTCAACTATTACACAATGGTTTCAATGAAAAATAGCTTATGTTCACCACTTGCAGAAAAAGCTATAAGGTTCCTACTTTATTTATCTTTTAAAAGCTCTGCATGTCTCCTTAAAAAATCCGAATCTCGTACAAAAATAAATGGCTGTTGTAAGATAAATCTATGGTATGATAAATCCAGGATCAGTCATTCTTTAGCTACAATCGCACTTTTAGTGTGAACATTTTGTTCTCAGTAGACTACAGTAAGAATAGACGTTGGCCAGCAAAGTAAAACACGCGCCTGTCGACAGATTCCGTTTTCCCGAATTTAGTTCCAATACTGTTTATTTTGAAGGAACTATTGGTGAATTTTGGATGACAACTCAACTGGAAACTTGTTGCAAAAAAACCAAGTTTGGCAAGTTTTTCTCTAGCTTCGATGAAGCAAATCCTGATAAACCCTGTTAGACCTCATCTAGCTTTTTGACGCTTGTTCGTTTTTCACCATTATGTAACCACTGTAGTCAGAGTGATTAGGATGTTGGAAGTGAAACGCTTGGAAACCGATCAGTCTGCTAGTCTTTGGTGCAATCGAAAAATACTGAACTATTGAACAACCAAAAAGCCAACTACTCTATTAGTTGTTAGTGCAACCGAAAAATGTAAGACTACTGATGAGACCATTGAACTGCAACCGATCGCGAAATGAACGATACCGTAATCCACACATTCGGGATGGATGGTAAGCCCACACTTAAATCTGGCCAATATTGTTTCGATTCTGGTATCGTTCACGACACACTCTCAATAAGGCCATGACGCTGATATTCATCCATTCATAGATTCGACAGGAGCTCCAACAGACTCGACCACAGGTTTGACCAAACAAACTGACAATGAGACTCCATCAACAACACCTGGCGCATTGACCAGTCAGGGTTCCAAGTCGTCGGAAGCAGCTGCCGGGACGACGGCCGAATCGACCGACACTTCGACCGTGTCAGCGGCAAACGGGACCACGAAAGCATTGTCCAAAAAGGATAAAAGGAAAAAGAAGAAGAAAGAGAGAAAACAGCGTCGTCGCGAGCGTAAAGGCTTAACATCAACAACGACAAAGACGAGTGGCGACCATTCGGAAAAAACAACGGTATCCCCTGCACACGCAGAACACAAAAAGTCCAAAGGCAAAGGTCACGGTAGCAACAAGAAAAAAGGCCATAGTAGTAAAGGAAAAGATGGGACGTCGACTGATTCGCCGGCAGCGACTACCGCAAAAGCATAAGAGTTTTGGGATTTCAAAGCATATTATCGGCATTATGTATGGCGCAATTCTTGTTTATCGAAAAAGTTTCTTAATTTTGTCCGTGTTAACGGAGATGTCTAGCTCTTTCATTAAGAATTCTCTATGCGACACTGATTGGTAATCCTACAACAAAAAAATGTTTTCTACACATTTTTGAATGAACATAGGTTACCGGATCATCAAATGCATCAAGGATCACGACGTACACTATGGTCTGTCTTTCTTGAAATGCTTCTAAACTATAAAAGTGGAAAGCAAGTACTATTTTAAATTGTTACAATTTTCTGCTAAATCATTCGTCACGTGAGTAGAAAACTTTTGAGCTTATTCAATCGCTCTTCAACCATTTTTTGAATGAAAATCCTACTGTGAAAGCTTTGTGTACGCGATTTTGACGACATTGTTGATTTTTGTTCTTTTTCAATATAGAAGCATTTTATAAAAAACAAACTATAGGAAACGTTGTATCCTATTTCAGTTATCTGTTTTCTTTGTGTCGAATCAAGGACTCAACACGATGAACCCAAAACAACAATAAGCCTGCCCCACAGGCACACCCCACGGGGAGATAAAAATAACGTGTTTTTGGCGTATCTGTGTTTTCCCGAACGTTCTTCCAACGTGCGCCAGAAGACGCAATCTGCTGATCTACTTCAAAACTGATATCCTTACAAAAATGTCCTATTACAGTTTAAATTGGATGTTTCTTCAGTTTGCAGGGGTCTTATGCATTCACTATAGATCAGTGAGTTCTTATGCCGAAAATGGGAAACGAAATTCAAGTTCCGTCGATTATTTTAACGGAACTAAAAAAATCCCCTTGGAAAAAAACAAGATGGCATATTGAAAAAATCGAGATAGACGGCCAAACAACTTGCTTCTCAAGCAAGCCATGATGTTCGATACCTGTTTCTGAGAGCGTGGATTGCTGACAAGATCGTTTTTTTTCAAATGGCCCTTCACGTATTTCATACACCACTGATTTCGACAGGATTTTTTTACGGGATTATTCTTAGGGCATTCGATTGGCATACTATTTCTTACAAAAACTTTATCTAATGATATTTTGAGAAAAATTTCTGAATTCGAGTTTTCACATTAAAACAGTAATTTTAGAGTATTATTGAAATTTTCGTTCAAACACTCAATATGTGTGCTTTTGAAAAAATTCTTGTAAAAATCTGAGTAAACTTTACTGAAACATATCTTTCTCTTTCAAATAAAAATAAATGCGACGAATAGATATCCAACATCACAAATCAGCTTCTCAATCGCCGAGTAACTTTCTTAATTTGACAATATTCACTTGATCAACGGTATTATTATTATTGGGCACATCGTTGACTATAGCCTCCTTTTTGGATTTCATCCTAAGTCTGATAATCAAAGCGAAAGCCAAAGACATAGTGAATATTCCAAGGGATAAAAATACCGACGTTGACAAGCATATGGCTGACACATACGGCGAAACCTGTAAGTAATAATCAATATAATCCTGAAACATACCTGTAATTGGGGGGTTTGGGGGGGACCCCCACCTCCGACTTGGTCGAACCCTGTACCCAAATGTTGGGACCCCCACCCCCAACTTGGTCAACTCTATACCCAACCCCCCCTCAAACTAGGAAAAATTGAAAAAAAATTAGGAAAAAAAGTGGCTTTTCTGGCCTTTTTTGGACAAATTTTCGATTTTTTTATTACTTTTTGGGGTCTTTTCGACCCCTCCCCAAAATTTTGGAAATTTCGAGACCCCCACCCCAAAATTTTCGGTTTACCCCCCCCCCCCCAACTGGTCGGACCTCTTGCAGGTATGTCCTGAAAGTGATCATTTCTAACCATGGTAAGCGCTAAACATCGTTATGAAACCTGAAAGCATCGTTTTACTTGAAGAATCTTCTGATGTCTGATCAATATGGGCCATCCAAAAAACAATGTTGCTTACAGTAACCACGCCTCTTGAATTTTACCTTTGTTCTGTTCGAAATTCGCAGACTATTTGGCAAGTAGCTTAATCTAAACCACTAATTTTGGTGATTTTCATGGATGATTTCTTGACACTACAAGAGAATCCATTCATGAGTGGAAAACTCTTAGTAAGAAATACATCATTTAAGATTTGTTTTCAACTAGTTCAAGCAAACTTGGGGTTGTTCCGCAAGCTTTTCAATTTTTTAGAAACTGCAAGTTGCAAGAAACTGAATGATTATCGAGATCTAAAGACCGTGTAGCTCAGATGCCAGGTGTTCAATTTTTTGTCCATTCAGCTTCCATATTGGTGACAAAGTATTCTCACCGTGTGTCTACATTGCAATAGCTGAATACTTTTCATCACAATGAAGCAAAAATTGGCATAAAAACAGTTTGATATATTGTAGGTATAGATATGAAATTTCAAGGTAAAAAACCAGAGATGGTCTATCTGAGGAACAAAACCCGAAAACTCTAGCTTAATCGTCTGAAGCACTACAAGTTTCTAATTTGTCAATATCGCGCACATTTTTTAATTTTCGCGGGATAACTGACAGCTACTCGTACATTTTTCTCCACTTTTCCTAATATCTTACTCTCGACGATAGAAATTTCAAGCTTCTCGGATCATGTAGTGAAGCATTTCGTTCAATAATCATAGCCGGAAACAAGGACCCGTAATATTCTCTGGAAATGTTGTATAAGATGAACATTTCAATGGGTAGTCTGACACTGAGTTGATATTTCAATCTAAAGGACCACACTGCACCAGTGTAAGGTTCAATAGAAACCTAAAAATAACATATGAAAAAATGTAAATCAATTTCGTTAAATTTTTAACGCTAACTTCAACATCATAAGCTTGGCTTTTCATTTTTTCATCCAAACACATCTTATTTGTATAAGAATGTGTGAGCGATGAACATACAGACGAAACGAACAAAGGTAGACCGTAGAAATGTAAGGCATAAATGGGATCTGGATAACCTGGAATGGAATGTAAAAACCTAAAACTAGCATGACAGACAAAATTATTTCTTACCAATACGAGCAGCGTACTCATGTGAAGCATAATCCAGTTTAAACGACGAGCTTCGGAATGAAACAAACACTGGAAACCAGAGACCATTAAATACTATGCCGTAAACATTGCGATGTGCTGGATCAATGCAAGGGCACAGTGTTTCAGCCGGCGGTACAGCTTGTTCACTGTAGAAGCCTTTGTCATAATTTTTGTAGGAATAGTTGTCATGATCTAAAATGGAATCATTTTTCTCTTAAACACTGCTCTTCTGATCCTACAAAGTTTCTGATGTGGCTAACTACACGTCGACAGCTAGGAAAATCTACGAGAGGTCGACCAAATTTCTACCTGACTTTAACCACCCGTGACTTGAAAAAACATAATTTTAAGTCATGTTTTTAAATTGATGTCAACGAAATCTATCGATTGACACCCAATTTATTGCATTTTAAAAGAAAAATTTCCTGATGGCCTTAAAAGTCTTTATTTGGTTGGGTTCAAACACCCATCTGAGGGGGGTCAAAC
Source organism: Romanomermis culicivorax (assembly GCA_963922205.1). NCBI lineage: Eukaryota > Metazoa > Nematoda > Enoplea > Mermithida > Mermithidae > Romanomermis > Romanomermis culicivorax. The sequence goes on from CAWUHX010000019.1 coordinate 1,078,057, forward strand.
ACCTACATAACACTTCTCCCCAAGTGAATTTGTGCACCTGACTCACTATTCATTGAAAAAATTGACGCTGCATTTAGGTGCCATCCTCCACTGCACAAATTAAGTGCAATAGATGCATTGTAACCCATAATTATCTCTAGCATATCATGACCCATTGATATCGACGAATTTTCTAGCACCGGCAATGATTTGAGCACTCCATCTAGATTCAAATCGTAAAAATTGGAAAAAATATGCAACGTTTTAAATACATAGGTTTCTAGATGAAGGATATCGGAATGAATATCATCTGTGGATAAATTTCTGTTCGAATCGTTATGAAACATCACACGCTTGATTGCAAATGGCTTCAAAATCGAATTGATTTGGAAATCTTTGGCATACTTGAATAGGTGAAAGTGTGATAATACTTCCAAAATTGTTGCGCCTAAAAAATGAAATAATGGATGCTACCACGTTGAAATAGGAACTTAAAAAATTGTGGTACAAACTACAGTCTGTTTTTTGTAAAACGCTTGTCAATCAAAAATTGGCCCTAGAAATTTTACTGTCCTCAAATTTAATTTCACAAAACTTCAAATAACAGACTTTTTACCGAAAAAATATTTTAAGGCTTTCTGTGTGATAATTTCAAATTTTCTGTCCCATGTGACATATAGTTTATTAGAAAATCGTAAGAATGTGAAATTGTACTAGCTTTCAGTTCCACTACTCAGAGGTGTTGCAAAAAAAACAGACTGTAGTCATTTGGATTGGTGACATGCCGCAATAATCTAAATACGTCATTGTTTTTTTACGTATTATAGTATTGCGACGCTGGTCTTCGAAAAATTTTTCAGATGGGATATTATTTTTTGGTATAAAATTCCGGAATATTTCTAAATTTGCTTTCTATTCATGGTCGTTCAAAAAACGGCTCGCCTAGAATTCTTACCCCACAGTAAACAGAGCAGATCTGAGGTTCCGGCGCTTTGCGTTCGATAGCTAGTCAATTATAGTCTGTTTTTTATGAAATGCAATAGAAAAGTGACATAAATCAGTACTGTCGTCAAAATCGTCTACACAAAGCTCTTACAATAAAATTTTTCACTCGAAAAATTGTCGAAGGTTAGGTCAGTACGCTCACAAATTTCCAGTCCTATAACGCATATTGTTTATCGGAAAATCGTGAAAATCTGAAATACTACTTGCTTTCCACTTTATTATTTAGAAGCATTTCAAGAAAAACAGGCTATAGTATCGAAAATTCTATGCGTGTTCGAATTCCACAGGCTGGTTGGCATAGCTCAATGCAAAATCACTCTCATGATTTTTGACAAATTAAAGGAAAATTGAAAAATCTGATGAAAAAGAGTCTAGTTATGAATGGAAAATTCCGAATGAGATCATTTATCTATGAAGACCTTATTCTAATAAGTTGTCAACAAATTTCAGGTCCTTACACAACTCTCCATTGAAGAAGTATTGAAAATTTAAAAAAACTGCAAGTTTTCCTGCAAACAATGTTTTTGATAATGGTTATCAAAATTAGCGATAGTAGCTCAAAAACCAAACGCTAATTAGTACATTCAATTTTTATCAATTTTGAAGCAATTCAACAGTAAGCTTGCGTTGCAAAAGCCGAATATTGCTGGATAAAGTAAGCATTGACTTAAAAAACAGTGATTTACTGTGAATGAGTGGAGTATACTATAGATATCGACATAAAAAATTTAAAATGGGAAACTAGTACAGATGAATAGCATCCCAACAATCTAGCTTAACTGGTCATACATTCTTTTTAGCAGGATCGTTTTTTCGATCATCAGATTTCTGATCTTTGATATCAGTTTCAGGGGTCTTTCAGACTTGGAATTAAACATCAATCATCTGACAACTGCCTATCAGTAAATTATACTTCAACTCGAAAGTCTCACTTTCATCAAGATTAATTACGTCGTCATCCGAATTTCTATAGCTGTTCCAACTTGAAAGATCTTTCGCGAAATCCAATATTAATGCCACAAGTGCCGGTGTCCTTCGAACGTCTATATTTTCATTTTCTGTTAGCAAACCACAATATTTGATCCGTTGTTGATCAGATTGATACAATTCCCGGCACGTGTGATCAGCAGAAAATAATGTTAACCAAAAATCGCCGTTGAAAGTTTTGTCAATTTTGAATACACGGTTTAGTCCGTCAAACAGTTTTTCTTTTAAGGCATCATAAAATTTCACAAGGGCATCCAATGAAGTGAACTTGGCAATGAAAGCAGCGGCGTCGAATAATTTTACCTAAAAAAAGATCACTACTGCTAATTGTTTCATCACACAACGAGGTATCTAACGTTTGTATGCCCATCGGATGAACCCTGAAATTTTAGCTTCATGAACTTCTTGAACTTGACGATCGTTTTCGAAAAATCCACGTCCACTTTTGAAGAAATTTCTTTCCAGACGAGCTTTTCGGACAATGAGACCTAGAATCCAAAAATACTATTTGTACGATTATTTCGTATACGTAGTTGTAGCAATAGAGGACTTTGCTTGAAATGCTACAAAACTGGAAAACACGAGTGCTATTGCCCATTTTGTGGGCATACCCAGTAATCTATAATAATTTTTTGCGTAAAAATTTTGGTAAAAGCTGTGCATAAACTAGTGTGTTTTTCGTGAAATGCTTTCAAATAAGGGTGGAAAGCAAGTACTTTCTCAGACTTTTAAGATTTCAGCTGCACTGTGTGGCATATAGGGCTAAAAACCTGTGAGCATACTCAACTAACCTCCAATTACTTTTTGAGTAAAAAATTTTATAGTCAACGGTTTCTGTAAACGACTTCGACGACAGTGCTAATTTGTGTCAATTTTCAATTTACAAGCATTTTATAAAAAAACAGACAATACATTTTCACGATAGTCTTAATTTTTTAATTGAATTCAAACAGGCTTGAGTAAAGCTGAACAATTTGGACCAATTTCACGAAATTCATATACATTTTATTGTAGACTAAAGTTATAAGAATTTGATGACTTAAACGCATGTGTGAAATTATTATTTCGGGATTTCAAAAACAGTTACGCAAAACCAAAAATCAGTGATTGATTGTATACTGAATAGGAATTCTGTAGGCAAATGATACTATACTCCATTCGTTTTGAAATGATCGATACCACGAGGTCACAGGCAAACCTTTATTCAAAGCTATGAAAGGCTTGTTGACCCTATTCAATAATTTTTCTCTTCATGATATTGAGCCCTTGATGAAATCTCTTTACAATCATTCTAAGATTATCGAAAAATATTTCCTGATTTCTATACTCCATTCCTTTTGAAATAATCAATGCAGCGGTTGGAGTTTCGGCAAATGCAGCCTTACTAGGGATCAATAATTCAATTTTGATGATCCTGAAATCACTGAAAACAGTGATCAACAAGGACTTGCTATCATGAAGGAAAAACTTGAATAGAGTCCACGAGCCTTCCATAATTTTGAATAAAACTTTGGCTGCGACCTCGCTGCATCGATTATTTTAAAATGAATGGAGTATGGTAAGGCTGCGATCACCGAAAATCTGACCATTGCATTAATCATTTCAAAATGAATGAAGAATAGCAATCAGGAAATTTTTTTGAAATCTTAAAATGATTAAGAGATATCATAAAGGACTCTGTATTATGAAGGAAAAATTTATTGAATAGAGTTAACGAGCCTTCCATAATTATAAATGGTTTGGCTGCGACCTCGCTGTATCGATCATTTCAAAGTGAATGGAGTGCAGTAGGCCTGCGTGTTTGCCGAAACTCCGACCCCTGCATCAATCATTTAAAAAAAGAACGGAGTATAGAGTAATTTTACTCTGCGGAAAACTTGATACTTTCTTCAGAATATAAAAAAGTAACCGTCGGTGGTCATCAAGATGTTCTTGGTGAGGTTTCAATTACAATTACCTAAATAGGAACAAGAGTGGCATGGGTCATATTTCTAACTCTGACACGTTTTAGGGCGCATTTTTCTTGCATACGACAAAGAAGATCATAAAACGCCAAATTTTTGAGAAATTCCAAAATTTTAATTAAAGAAGGGTTTATCATTAGATAGAATTCAAATTTCCTATAGACAAATCATCTTATAACTTGCTTATTGTGCGTCATTCTAAATGTATCCAGGATCAATGAGATGTTGACAATTTAGTTACCATGGTACAAATCCTGCCGTTTTTCACTCAAGTGCATTCAACCATAAACTTACCGGTATTACAGTGCGTGAATAATATCTTCCATACCATTATCGTAATAACAATTAACATGTCAAGAGTAAAAAACACCGCGTCATTGAGTCTTGAGATCAATAAAAACCACAGATTTATGAGTGATTCGATTACTTTGTATGGGGAAGAATGAATGTTTTGAAAATAGTACAAATAAGTCTTGTTAGCAACATCAGGGCAGAGCTAAATTTGAAAAACGATTTATCATACTTTTGCAAAACTAAAAATGCTACGTAGCAGACAACCCCATAGGGAGAGGTATGAGGGAGGTATTACCCCTACCTATAGTCTGTTTTTCTTGAAATGCTTCTAAATAATAAAAGTGGAATGCAAGTAGTATTTCAAGTTTTCACGATCTTCTAATGAACAATATATCATATATATAGGTCTAGAAATTTCTAAGTATATTGAGCACACCTTTATCAATTTTTCGAGTGAAAATTTTTACGGTAAAAGCTCTATGTAAACGATTTTGACGACAGTACTGATTTATGTTGCTTTTCTATTTGGAAGCATTTTATAAAAAACAGACTTATAGAGTCCTAAAAATTGATCACTGGGTACCTAATTTTGAGATAAAATGAAGTGTTAGCTAAACTACACCCACAAATTTTCAATTTTACCCCTACCTGAAAAATCTGACCTTGGGGACCTCTGCTACATAGTAGATTGGAAGCCACAAATCCTAAAACCTAGCACTACAAGGTATTTTTGTATCTTGATCCCAAATTTTAAACAAATAATGATCTTTCTATTTCTTCAAGGGAATCTTAACTGTATGGTTGATCACGCTCTTGACTGCACTTTTGGAAAGAGAAGGCATCCTTTGGAAGAATAATCATTATTTCTCATCATCTAGAAATCACGTGATGAATTTTCATCATCTAGAAATCACGTGATGAATTTTTGATTGATTCATTATTTGTGTTCTAAACTTACATTCAAGGGCGCTGCGTTGTGAAAAAAATCTTCGACGTTTTCTAAGCTCCAGAATCGCACGGAAACATTGATCTGCCGATCAGATTCACTGCTCTGTTAAAAATGTAAACAAATGATAATCCAAAATGTAGGAACTGATTCTAAGACATGATTTCTGAGAGATTCGACCTTCTGTTTCATCGACCTATAATAAGTTGAAAAATAATAATATCTGAAAATGAGATATTTTGAGTAGATTTACATGCTGAGTATCGTGGCAACATTCATTTCGCATAGAAGTCAAAATTTGTATGTCTACAGTGCCCCAAAGTTTATAATTTTTACATTCTTTGACATGTTTCAGTCTGTATACGTGTTTCAAAATACCATATCATAGAATGCAATGCTCTATATTCGGGTACGAAAAAAATTTTCAATCCCGTACTTGACACTTTTTATGCTATTTTAAAATGTCAAATATGAAGTCGAAATAAACCGAAAAAGTCAGTTGGAGCCTTACTGGGACACCTTCCTATAGGATGCCGTAGAATTTTTTTTTCACTTCTGTAGCCACTAATGTCTAACACATTGTGATAAAATTTCAATCAGATTAACGTACCGTTTTAGCAGGAGTAGATGTCTGCACATTCTGAAAGTTGGTCGAAAATGCTGATTAATCCCATTTAATATGTCATCAACGAGATGCAGAAAAAATTGAAAACGTTCAAATTAGACGAATGAAAAGCGAAGCTGCGAATTAAATGTTCCAAAATAAATGTCCGCTGTCTATCTCGCACCTATGCTATAAGCCGTGAAAACTTGCTGTACAGTTGGAGGCACCCTGTTTCACACCACGTTACCAGACAAAAATAAACAGTAGTAGATTGTAGTTTCTTTCCAATGCAGCAAAGGGAATCCTAATAACTCTTGCCATTTTCTTGTGATGGGATTTTCTCGATCACTCGATTTCTGAAATTTGATGAAAATTTCCAAAATTTCCGATTTTTCATTTCAGGTATTTTTTTAAGCAACCATCAAACCTAGATGAATGAAAATTTATCAGGACTTCGAGCCACATATTTTCTTCATATGTATTAGGAGAAAAATAATCGTGTATTCCCATAACTTAATTTGTTGGGCATTTATCCAGGTTCAAAAAATATTCGAATGATAGTTGAGTGTGTGCAAATCTCTACAGTGCGGTGCGCAATGTTACTTTCACAGCTAATGTAGAAATATATGAACTAAAGTATAAAGGGATATAATACCGCGGCATCATTAGTGAAGGTGCTCGGGAGTGCTCCTAAACAAGATTTTTCTTTTTCTGCCTCTCATTTGCGACAGTTTAAACTTATGAATGGTGTAAAATGTTTAATTAGTACATCAAACTATAGTCTGTTGGTTATTTGATAATTCTATAGCACAGATATAAATGTATCACAAGGGGTAGACGAGCCACCTGAAAAATGCAGTGACTTCTGAGCAATTTCCATAAGTACGTCTTCTTCAGAGCTCTAAACGGTATAAAACTTTTGACGAATTAACCAATATTCAGTAAGAATGCATTAGCTACAAAATAAGAAAATAAAATTCTGCGGCATACGATGGGAAGGTGCTCGGGAGTGCTCATAAATAAGATTTTTCCAATTTCGATGGCTCATTTTCGGCCCTTTAAACTCTTTTAAAAAAGTGTAACTATTACATTAAAAGATATCCTATCCTCTTTTGTGTAAAATGAATATTCATTTATCGAATAAGATCACTCCAACGCTGAAATATCGCTTGGCTAGCAAGACCACTAAAAAACGTGAAAAAATTAGTAATTTTCAAACTTTGGCATACTGTAGCCGCGTGAATTTTCTTTTTTACGCAAAACTAATGATACCACGAAACTCCGCGCACGAAACTACCCAAAATATTTTATGTTGAAATATGATTAATTTTCAACTTATGATAGGGTAGGTCGAACCTCTCAAAAATCGTGTCTTAAAAACATCAGTAAAAAGTTGATCATTCAGTCCAGGTCCATGGAGACAATCAGCCCGAAGAACCAAGTTTTCCGGTGAATAAAGAAAACTAAGTAATGAATATCATATGGGAAAAGCTATTGAACATTAATCTTTTGTCCCATGTAATCTTTAGACATAACTTCATTAATTAAAACGTATTTTACACAACAGTTTATGTAACTACAGTTTTTGCGGGTTTTTGAGTCTTCCATGAAGTGACGTTTGTGAGTACTAATACCTAGTATTAATCTTCTTGGAAGTATTATTAATCTTAAACTGCAGACAGCTATTGAATGAGTTGCAGGAAATAGCACAGAAAAATAAGTAACATTATTATATTGTGTTTTTTGCCACAATACAGTTACATTAAATTCGAAATTTGTCAGACTATTCAATCGAATTTTTTAAGAACTTTCGGGGCATGAATTCTACAGGATCTTTTTTCATGCAGAAGCATCTTACAGAGATTGCCTTTGTTGTTTTGGACTCGAAATCACTGTACTTTTTCAAATGAACGTTTACGATACTGAAAGATGTTTAAACAGAAAATCCTGCACAACTACTAGTTGATACCGTTATTCATACTTGTCTACGCAAATAATATGTTTTGAACTGAAAATCGTAGACACAAAGCTTTTATTGTAGAACTTTTTAGTGGAAAAATCTTTCGACAGTTAGCAGTTGATAGGTGTGTCGCAAAATTTTCAATTTCATATTGCGTGTGGTTCGGCAAAAAAACGTTTTCCGGACTTATTATTCAAAAGTACTTTAGAACAAATTATACTGTATTTTTTTTATTTGCGTCTTACCACTGAAGCTTAGTTTGTTGAGAGTGGTCACAGCAACTACCTCAACTACGAACTGGTTGAAACTTGAGCGCACAATTTCCGTTGCTCGGTTGGCTCAGTTGACTAGAGCGTGCGGACGGTAGCCGCAAGGTCCCGGGTTCAAGTCCCGGACCGAGCCTAACTTTTACTGAAGCCCCGAGTAGCGGGAAAAGGTTGCCTCAACAAGTTGAGAAAAGGGGAATATAGTTTCGTATGAAAGCATCTCAAGGATTATTAAAGAAGTTTTTCAGCGTTCGCGGTCGTTTAAAGGAGGCGGTACAAAAGACGTTACTCATTACACTTCACCCCTTCAGACGCCGGTTTCCTGATATTAGGAACAATAATATATATCGCAAGTAGAAAATAATTCCATAAAGCTCTCTGATAAAAGATTCCCACAGAAACGTAATCTGCTCTCGCACAACTATCGATCTGTGAACACTTGAACTTTAGCAAAGTTCAGAATTGGGAATTTCATAGAGTATTACAGTCAAACGCTTCTTCTAATGGACATTGTATTTTTCTAAAGCATGTCTCAGCATCTTTCTGTTGCTGCGATCGAGCTAGACGAACACTCCACTGCAAATCTCATCTAAGCAAATAGTAGTGAAAATATGATCTAATGGGCAAAAAAGATTAGTGTAAGATTGCTCACATGTCTATAAGCTATCGGAGGCACTATAACAAGTAAATATTTGGAATTTACACCGGAAGACTTTCCCTCGTGAGTAGCGAGAATGTTCTCTCGAACACTACCGTGTATGAAAAAAACATTGCAATAAAGACTACAGTAGCCATCCACATCTGCGCAGCATTATCCTCTTACCCATGACGGGAAATTCGCATTTTCCTTATGAAGTATGCACACGTTATTTCTATACTATCCATCAACAATGCCGGCAAACCCAAAGACGCCATGAGTCCCAAGGCCAAAAATATCAGTCCGAAACAGCCGACGCCCAAAGGCAAAGCCGGGCTATAGTCGCCTTTACCGTAACCGGCCTGACGACCGCTTGACGGCCAGAACATGGTACGAATTAGATTGAAGCTAGCAGGGTTTTCTGGACCCCTGCTCTTTTCAAAGAAAAAAGGTTTGACTACAATCCATAAATAAGGTTTCACAAATTTCCGATACCTATTGTTACTAGAGTAAGGAGCATACAAAAAGATGCAATAAATGGCCACTCAACCTTTAATTTTTTGTTATTGTGCACGTTCTTTTTGCTATTCCCATCATCGACGACAATCCCGTTAATTAGGAACGTTGTTGCCAGGGTAGCAGTGATTTTTCATTAGAATGAAAGCAGAGATAATTGTACAACATACCAGGATGGAAGCATGAAAGAAGTGTCTCATGTATATCAGCCATGTAATTGCCCTAGTCTAAATTAAATGTACATAATGTGGATTCCACATTGTGAAACAGGTGATATTATATACATCGGCTGAGGGGTATAGGGATTTCGAGTTTATCAAGAGCGTGCTTGAGCAAACCCAGATATGTACAGTTTGTTTTTTATAAATGCTTCTAAATTGAAAAAAGACAAAAATCAACTGTGCAGTGAAAATCGCGTATACAAGGCTCTCACAGTAAGTTTTTTTCACTCTACAAATTGTTAAAGTTGATTGTATAAGCTCACAAATTTTCAATCTCACGTGATGAATGGTCCAGCTGAAAATTGTAAAAATCTAAAATAGTACTTGCTTTCTACTTTTATAATTTAGAAGCATTTCAAGAAAAACAGACTATAGGTGTTTCACCCCACCCAAATTAGGGACTTTTGAAGGCGAGGAGAAATTTTTGGCATTGCAAAGCGTAATGAATTGGATACCAATCGATAGGTCTTGTCGAGATCTATGTTTCGTCGAGATCTATTCAAAAACATAATTTAAAATGATTTATCCTTTCTTTTTGATCGGATGGTTAAAGTTTCACTAAAACTTATTGGCAACCCCATGTGAGCGATTCCCAATTGAGCGATTCTCAAGTTTGCAGATTCTCAAATAAGCGAATTCCCGACTGGGCGATCCAGATGAGCGATCGAGAGTGTAATAGGACTTTCTTCATATTTTCATTCTTTATCTTATATTTTTCAATGTATGTATTTTTGTGCTTTTGTTTTTGTTTATATATCTTCTTTCTTTCATTTTCTTTTTTCATTTTTGCTCATCAAACAATATGTTACAAATTGTCATTTTAAATTACTATAGTCTCCCGTACAATTCTTATACAGTTCGGCATCCTAGAGTGTTTCATCGTTGTATGTATAAAATCTTTATAAAAATATTAACAAGAGAATGCTGGAAGAAACGAAAGATTAAGAGAAAGAAAACGTCGGCGAAAATGAATGCATTAAGAATAAGTGAAAATAGGTAGAAAAGCACAAAAAATGAAGAAAAGTGACAAGAAAGAAAAAGCAACATAGAGAATTTAGCAAGAAAGAAAGCAAAACTAATGTGAAAACAACGAAAAAAGAAAAGACCAAGAGAATATGAAAAGAGAAAGATAAAGAAACAAAATCAAAAAACTAAGATGAAAAATAAGTAAGAATGAAGAAAAAATTAAAAACAAGAAAAGAAAATAAGAAATAGAGCATGCCGAACTGAATAAAAGTTATACTGGAGACTATTGTCATTTCATAATGTATATGCGTATTGTTTTCATGAGCAGAAAAGAAAAAATTATATGACAAGAAAAAAGAAAATAAAAGACAGAAAATGGAAACGTAAAAACATACATAAACAAAAATATATGCAACACACACAGAAAACGAAAGAAAAAAGAAATACACACAATGAAAAAATATAAGATATATAAGTTGAAATACTAAGAAAGTGTTAGTACACTGTCGATCACACATCTGAAAATCGCCCGATTGCCGAATTCGCTCATTTGAGAAGGGCATTCTCTTAGGAAGAATCGCTCACATCAGAATATCTTATGACTCTATTCTGGAGGCTTGAAGTAACTTCAACAATGCCAACATCAGAAAGAGATTGCAAACCAATTACTTAGCTTTCTAGTATCTGCTGAATCACACGACTTCTGGCGCTAGAAATTGACACGCCAGCTCAACTAACTATACTTTTTCGATAAAAACTTACGGTTCAAGGTTACTGTTTGCGATTTTCAAGACAGCTCTTGTTTTTGTCTTTATTTGATATATACATGCATTTGATAAAGCAGACCATAGTAATATTATATATAGAGTGCTTCCGTTTCATAAAGTATCGACCAATAGCTAACGAAAATATTGACAACAGTAATAATGCTGATAAAAGCATTAGTTGAAATAAAACCCATGAATAAAATATTGACAATGTTATCAATTATTACCGTAACACAATATGCGGAGTATCTTGTCTCATGTTTGCCAATATTTTTTTCAGAATCCGATGATTAATATTTTCTGGTTTTGCGTCCTCAATCAGTGATTCAAAAAACAAAGACTAAGAAAATTATACTGAAATGATTAGGTTTCTCGGAGTACCAGGCCTCTGTTTATGTCAAACTGGCTCCTCTCCTGTAGAGAGATATCTCTCTGAAAACAACTGATACCTAATGAGAGAAGTGCCATGAGAAAAAGATTGTTACCCAGTTGAAAATATTCTTTACCACTTGAAATAAAATTATATCTTCGAAGTTGATGTACAACTTTTTTTTCAAGATGCATAGCAAAAATTTCAAGATGTATTAATTTTTTATTTAATCTGATCGTAATTTTTTCAAGTGCATCGCGTTT